>PVJX010017286.1:0-38658 GCA_004027295.1 Dolichotis patagonum | reverse complement strand
TATACTGTCTCAATTGGCTTTATTCCATCCTTTTTTTTCTGTTTGCAGCCTCACTGTGTGTTCACTTTGTATGCCTTAATTTTGTAACATGAACAGCTATTTCTGGGAGGACAGTATGTGGTTTGTCAACTAGTGATTTATGGTTTTTTTGAGGTTTTGTATTGTTTCTACCCTTTTTTCTGTATTGCTTTTTTTTCTCATTAAATAAAATTTAAAAAAAATAAAAAAAAACAATGAATCAGGAAATAACAATTCAATGACTGCAAGATGATGCAAAGAAGCATAATCTAAGAGTGATAGGTATCAATGAAGAATGAGGGGTCAACACAAATGAAATTAAAAGACTGTTTACAGAATAATAGCAGAACACTTCCCAAACCTGGGGAAAGGATCTGGCATACAGATAAGCAAGGCCTATAGCACTCCAACTAGCCATAACCAAAGTAAACCTACCCCCAGACATATAATAATCAAGATCCCAGAAATTTAGCACAAAAACAGAATATTAAAGCTGTTAGAGAAAAGAAACAGATCACCTATAAAGTAAAACCAATCAGAGTCATGGGAGAGACTTATCAACACAAACCATCAAGTCAAGAAAAGTTAGAGTGAAATGTTTCAAATTCTGAATGAAAACAAGTTCCAACCCAGATTGATGTGCCCTGCAAAGCTATCTTTCAAAATTGATGGAAACATAAAATAATTCCATGATAAAGAGCGAATGAAGGAATTCATAACCACCAATCCAACCCTACAGAGAGTGCTAAAGGATATTCTAGAGAGAGATAAAGCTGACTATGGTTCCAGGAATAGCAGCAAAGGAAGATCGCCAAACAAGATGGGCAATTGAATGAAAGGGAAAAGTGGAGGCCCAACAGAAGGAGAATAGCACAGCAGAGACAAACCAATGTATGCTGGTTGTAACCATTAATGTAGATGGCCTCACGTCAGCAATAAAAAGAAACACAGGGAGCGTGGATGTAGAAACAAGATGCATCAGTATACTGTATACAAGAAACACATTTCAACTCTAAAGGAAATTCATAGACTAAAAATCAAAGGAGAGGACATAATTGTTCCATGCAACAGGAGACAAGAACAAAGAAAGGATAACTTGTCCATCAACCACAGAATAGACAAGAAACAGATGGTATTTTCATACAAGGGAAAGCTACTCAGCTATAAAGTAGGGTAATCTTGAGGCTCTTGTAGGTAAATAGATGCAACTAGAGATCATGTTCATGGGTGACACAGTTTGAACTCATATGAGTGAACCATAGCACAAAAAACAGAAGGAGTTAGTGGGATCCAAAAAGCAAAATAGTTATTGTAAAAGTGATAGGGGAGGAAACACCTGGGAGGGAAAGGTGGTGACTACTATTAATTTCTTATTGTCCTGTCTTGAATTCTTGTATTGTTTTCACAATTTTGTTAGGTTTGGCTTTGTTCTGTCTCATTTTGTTAGATTTTACTTTAATGGTATGGGAAGCTATTTTGAACATAATGGGATGTATTATGGTAATCATGGTTGGTTTCCTACTACTTTGTTTTGAAGTCTTATAATGCTTTCATTTGCTTAATTGATTTTATTCTGTTTTGTTTTGTTTGATTTTATTACGTTTTATGGTATGAACAGCTATTTTGAAGATAAAGAGACATTACGGTAGCCACTGCTGATTTCCTATCATCTTTTTTTGAAGCTTTATTCATGCTTTATTCTTTTGTTTTGAGTGGTTCTATTCTGTTCTGGTATATTTAATTTTTAAGTTTGACAACTTTTTGGAAGAAAATAAGATATTATAGTAGCCATTGTTCATTTCCTATTATCTCATTTTGAAGTCCTGTAGCGCTTTCTTTCTTTTGATATTTTTTATACTATTTTGTTATATTTGGTATTACTGTGTGTGAAGGTATAGTCAACTATTTTGAAGAAAACAAGAGACATTATGGTAACCAAAAAGAAAAAAAAAAGAGCAGCAGACAGCAGCACATGCAAAGAAGTTTTGTGACAGAGAAACACAAAGGAGAAGAGTCAAGCTTTAAAGCAATCTCCTTCCAAGGAAACAAATCCAGTCCCATGAAAACAAGAACTCACTCTCATGAGACAAGAGTGAATCTGCATGCAGGACACAATCCTACTCAACCAAATTTCCAGCACATGAAGTTTCAAGGACAAACCATACCCAAATCATTGCAGCCCTACCTCATAAATCTACTTTGTGAGGTCTTTGGAACTATGTGCCACGGTCAGAAAATCCACACATGTTCTTACACTCCAGGGAAAGCTGGCGGTTGTAGTCATTGTGGGAGCCAATGGAGCACACACTGGTTCCTAGGCAACCTCCTTGGGTCAGTGGTCCAAGGCTGTTCGTATCCTGCTGCATACACCTGCTGGAGCTGCTGCTGGGCACAAAGGACAATGAAAGAAAAGGCCTTCTCCTCACTCATTGTTCACCTGAATCCTGAAGATACCTTAAATCTCCCACAGAAGCTTTCATGAACTTGTCTACTAGAAAGGGTCAAAGGATGTCCATTAATCAGATAATAGGATAAATCCATTTGCAGAACTGTTTCACAGAATTATTTTTAATCACTATTTCTGCCTTCTCCAGGGGCATCTGAAACTATAGCAAAAAAAAAATCCAGAAAAAATATTTTCTTTCTGCCACTTTATCTGGCAAAGAGAGACAGACAGAGACAGAGACAGAGAGACAAAGACAGAGAGATTGCATTGCAAAGAATTAGAGTGCATGTTTGGGGTAAGGATGGGGTTTGGTACTAAGCACTGGTCAAATCCAACATCTAGGCATGTTTAGAATCACAGCTTTCTTGATCAGGACAGGGTATATGACAAATGTGACTGTGGCTTGGCCATGTCATACTTACTTTTAAATTTTTCACACCTAGAATAACAATTTTAAGCTACTAAAATATAACTATGGCCCTAGAACACAAAATCAATGATCTAACTGTAGAGAGTATTCAAATATTCATTTAGATTTCCTTTCTTGCATGTAAATGACATTTAAGTTGTCTGGTGTTCTTTCCCTAGGAAATGTACATGCAAAAGATATTTAATTTCTAATTACCAATACTATAAACAATAATGAAGCCTAAAGAAGCAGCAGGATCAATACATTTTCAATGACATGGCAGCTCTCCCTCCATAGTTTCCTGTCTTTTATACTAAGAATGAAACAGTAATTCTGTAGCTAACAGGAAAATGCTATAAATTTCCTCATTTAAAAGAACCCATTTTATTTCTTTTACTTTTCCCATGAAACAAATAACCATAGATTAATTACAAGCAATTCAGCGGTGAACAACAGCACGTAAGTACAGAGATAGAATATATATATATATATATATATATATATATATATATATATAAAATGTTCAACCCACACATGTCATTCATAGGACTGTTTATTGAGGAGACTGTGGAAATGACAGGAAAAATAAAGAAACTGTACAGAATAAATAAACTACTAAATTTCCAAAATGGTCAAGTAAGTTCTCTGGGTATTATTTACTTTGATATCCCTGTAGAATTCCTTTGTCTCACTATAAATCTTTATATTAGACTAGACTTTTTGTGTCAAGGGTGTATATCCGTCTCCTGAAGACATGAAAGAAATAAACAACTTAACAGTCCAGAGCATGAGAAAAATTGTACCATGACTATTAAAAGAAAACAGTGCTAGAGCTCATGAGGAACCAAAGTGGGTCCTTATCCAAAGTACTGTAGGTCTAAAGAAAAATAAATGATTGGAAAGAAAACTCTCCACAAAATAAATTTGATTATCTTACAGATACTCTTCAAATATCCTCATTTTTATATAGGAGAAGGAAGCCAGTAGACTCCCATTCTGTCCTTCTCAGTTTCCTTTGATTACTTAGTGCAATCCACACATGTCTTCCCAGGATAACGGAGGTTTTGGTGACAGAAGACTTGGAACTGGATCTGAATGGTGCAGTATCAGCAATCCAGAGAGCTTAGTGTCCTGCATTATGAACCTAGCTTCACTTATTAAAGGTGAGAGGAAATGTCAGGGTCTTGGATCATTAAAATATGTAGACATCAAAAGCTAAAGTGTTAAAGGGTCAGTCTTGCCTTGTTTGGTGGCATATACTTTCTCTTGGCTTTCTTCTAACATTGACTTCCCGGTATCAGCTCACACCTCTCCTATCCATTTTGTTATGCCATCTCAGCCTGCATCCTTGGGCCTTTGCCTCATTGTTGTCTGCCTCCATCTTTTGGTATTTTCTAGATTCAGAGGTCAGAAGAGGAAAATTCACCAGTCCATATCTCTTTCATGCCTTGCCATGATCCAGGCTAACATGTGGCTGTCTTCGGCCTCTTGTTACCCTGGACCCAATCAATTATGGAAAATTTGAAGACGTGCTTTAGAGCAGGGTCATTTTGGCAGCTGGGTTAGGCAGTAGTTGTGTGAGGAGGTCTGAGATGGGCCAGGACTTTCAGCGCTCCAGTGTACTGCCCACCTTCCCCATCTATTCTGATAAACATGAGAGCTTCTGAATGCTCCCAAAACACTTTTTTTTTTTTACTCTCTGTGATGGTTTACTTGATCATGGCTATTTGAGTTCTGTATCCCTCAATTATCAGTATATGAAATTCTTTTCCCATATTTGGAAAGCTTTCTGCTCTCATTTTTGTAAACAGGTTTGTAATGCCACTTGTGCTGCTTTCTAATTTTTATCTAATTCCACATTATCTTAAACTAGTCTTCTTTGCATCATATGGCAGCTGGTGGGTCCATTTTTCATGTTCCCCTGTTTTTATCTCTCAATAATTAGTCACCAACAATATTCTTGTCTTCCAGTTGACATGCTGTCCTCACCATGGGTGCTTCTACTGCCTATTCCTTCAATAGAACTTTTAATCTCCTGAATTTCTGGGGTTTCTTAAATTTTATTTTAAAGACCAACAAAAATAAAACAGAATAAAGCTGATCAAAACAAGACAGTGTAAGTGACTTAGGATTTCAAAACAAGATAATAGCAAATCAACAATGATTACCATAATGCCTCGTTATCTTCAAAATAATTGTCTATACCTTCAGACATAGTCAAATTCAAAAAAATAAACAGAATAAAATAAAACCAATGAAAACAAAACAGTGAATGCAATACAGGACTTCAAACAAAATAATAGTAAATCCAAAATGGCTAAAATAATATATCTGGTTATCTTTGAAATAGCTGCCTATGCCATCAGATTTATAATAACATCAAAAAGATAAAACAGAATAAAACTCGACCAAACAAAATGATGAGAATGATACAGGATTTCTAAACAAGAAAATAGGGAATTAACAATGGTTACCACCTTTAGAAGGAGATCCTCCATAGATGCTATATTGTTTAATTTTATCCCTTTACTAAAGGATTACACTACCAGCTTTAGACCAGCAAAGTCAGTGAAATACTAAACACTGCAAGTATTAAGTTATATTTTACCTCATTAGCTATCATCACAGCCTATGTTTCTCTGGATCAGCCCATCGCTTAAGGGGGAGGCTGGCATTGGTTCTACTTGTATCCCTGCCAGCATGCTGAAAGGGGCTGGCATCTGGCTCTCCCCCAGTCTCTCCTGATTTTCTGTTTTATAACATTTCATGGACTTCTTTTCTATAATGAACATTCATGTTTTGTATCATTTTGTCGAACTCAGCTAGCTTTTTAATTAGTGTCTTCTGTAGACTTGCTGATTGCTTTGTTTATTAGGTCCATTATCAGTGTATTTATATCTTCTTTGAATTTGCCAAGCAGCCTATTGATCTGTTGTTTGTTTCCTTTCTTACTCTTTTTTAATAATCTAGCTATGTGGCTTTTGGTTTCCTCCCTTTTGATGCCTCATGGATCAGTTATGGGAGAGGTTGGAATTTTTTAAAACATTCTGCTGCCTTGTCTCCTATGTTTGCAATTTTTATTTGTTTTTTGCACTGAGGCTTGCCAGTTTATAATTGTAGAAGACTTTGTTGATAGTATGGAGATCTCCTTAGTTATTGTCTGCTTTTCAGTCATGCACTCAGCATGGCTAACTGTAGGTATTTGCCTCTGTCTCATACTAATACCTCCATTTATTTGGAGAGGAGGTGGCAAGTTGACTCAGTAACCAGTTCTCCAAGAATGGGCCACAGTATTGTAAATGATAGGAAGGCAATCCAGATATTGACAAAGAATATCAATTAATAACAACAGCTGTATCACCTTGTCTTTACTAGTAAAATCATCAATAATAATTGTGTCAAAGACAAACTGGTTACTAGCATATCTTAAATAATAATTTACTAACCTTTTGATTGAAATGAGATCTATAATTATAGTATAAACACTAAAAAAACATCAACTTGCAATAAATACCTACTAAATAGAACAACTTTACCCCCACTAATAATAGAAGAGCATTTGATAGTAATAACATTAATTTGTCTATCTAAAGGTTCATACAGTTTAATGTTTATAATAGTAAAGATAGAGAGCCAGGGAACAAGATAATCAAAAAGATAGAATTTGACATATTAATGGAAAATAAGAAGGCAATAATTGTGAGATTGGATCCTATTGAAAAGTAAAAACTAGTTAATAGCATTAGACAACAGTAACAGAAAATAACAAAGAAAAATAAGGAAAAAAGGAAGATAGCAGGAAAAAGAAGAAAGTTAAAAGGAGAAAAATTTTTTAAAGTCTTTAAGTACCCCCTACACACACACACCAAATACAATACAGGAAAACAAAAAGGAAAAAGGAAAAAGTTGAGTGACTTTTTAAAAATCCCTCTGTGTTTATAAATGAGTCATCTCTTTCCAGAATCTGCCATCTCACAATCCAGCAAGTCAGTTTCCTTCCCCCAGATGTATGGCCTATGTATCTGTGAGTTTCTCTTCCTGATCCAGGGTCCCCTCTACCTGTACACACCAGATGACATAACCATTCAAGCCAAGGTATGTTGGTAGATGGGAAAAGCAATCAACTCTCTGGTTTCTACTGAACGTAGGCTATGGGGCAGGGGTTCAATTGGGCTTAATGCCAACATTTTCAGATCTCGCTTCCTCTGAAAGTGTCATTCACCAGGATTTGTTTTCTCAATACAGTCATGACCTGTTTCATTCCCAGCCTGAGCTTAAATTTCTGAGGGAATCTATGTCTAGTCTATAGACTCTCTGCAACTATTTACTTTGATTCTCTCTTACTCAGTCACTGTGGGAGCAAAACATTGGAAACACTGAAGTGAAGATGTTTTATAGTTGTTCTGTGGCTCAGTTTTAAATAATTAATACCTTCTCAAATAAGTATCTGATTAAAATCTGGTAATATGGCAGCCACTGCACTGGGTTTCTTCTCCAACGTAGCTGCCACAAAGGGGTCACTTTCAAAATAAAACCTCACACTGCTATTTGTAGTTTACAGTAGATGCAGACTTTTTTTGAGGTTGCTGACCAGATTCACATTTTTCTACTTGGATTTACCTTCTCTCTCCAGCTGTTGGCTTCATCCACACTCAGATCAGTGACTTGATTGATGCTTCTGCTGCCCGACAGCAAGAAGAAACAAAATGGAGAGCCAGATCAGAGTTGCAAACAGCCACAGCCAAAGTACAGAACTCAAAGGTATGGAGTTAGGTGGGACAAACATGCAGGGCAATGTGGCTGCCATATTTTTCAGGTCATGCAGGGTGTATGATCTGCTCTGTGATAGCTTTTTAAACAAACATAATCAATTCATATCAACTTGGTGATTCAGTGAAAGCCATTGGTTTTTGAATCATATTTATAGTATAAGAGGAACAAAAATTTAATGTATAACTATCCACTATCTTCACCCACACTGGGTTCCTAGGAGAAGTTATTGCAATTTTACTTAGATATAAATTAATAAAATATGTTCTTCAATTAAGTCAAAATTGGTTTCCCTAGAGGTTTCAGCCTACTATTTTTACTATTTTCTATTTTTACTAGAAACTAGAATAAATTCTAGTTTCTAGAATTTATTCCCACTTCCCATGATTAATACAGTTCGAAGTGAAATAAATAAGTGTGCTTAAAAGCACTTATAAATACATTCCTAAGTGAAAGCCAAAATTCTAGCCAGTGAATCTCTTTCAGTGAAGGAGTATCATCAATTTTCCTTTATTCCAGGTGATATAAAATCTTTTTATTCATTCAATAGGAACTTATGAAATAGCCCATGTTACTGTTACTGTCTACTACTATGACTATTTTAGACTTTGAAAATAATATGCCAAGCAAAATTGATAAGGTCTATACATTTATGCAGCTTTGATAAATAGTTTTAATTAGGGCAACATAAAAACAAAACAAGTTCAACTTAATTCCTTGATTTCAGAAATTGAAAAATAAATGCAATCATTGAAATATGTAAAACTGGCCCTGATTTGTAGTTTTTACTTCTTTCCTGATCTCAGTACATTTGAAAGGACAAAATTAACAGTTGTATATATTTGAATTGTACAATTCTAATGACCTATCATTGTAAGACAAACATTGTCATCAACAATATTAATGGCAGAAAGAAATCTTGGGAACTTTGAAATTGTGAAAACGGTGTTTTAACCATTGTTTATGAGCTCATCAACTATGAGTCTTCATAATTATCCAGCGCATATAATCCTAATTGTGGGATAAGTGATGTCGAAGCTAAGAACATGATACCCACGAAGTATAGTATTTGCTTTGCTCACCGCAAAACAGTCTCAGAACCAAGGCCTGGCTGACTTTTTCCTGTCCCTAGCCTTTGTCTCTCCTTGTTCTTGAAGTTCAGGGAATTGCTTCCCTAAAGTTTCCCTTTTGCCTGTGGGACATTCCTCCATAAGGAATGTAATTGTGAGCCCTTCTCCTTGGTGGCTCTGTTAACCAGTGAAGATTAATTCCCATGGTGAGAGAGGGCACTAAATATCAAGGCAGCTAAGGCATGGCCGAAAACCGGAAACGTTGTGTTGGGGTCCTACTTTACTTCGGTTTGAGTATCACTCTTTGTATTATACTGCTTGGGCACCAAAACAAAATACCTCAGGTTCAATGGCTTTAACAATAGGAATTTATTTTCTCAGAGACCTTGAGGTTAGAAGTTCAAAATCAAGATTTCATAAGGTTGCTTTTTTCTGAGGGTTAAGAGGCAAGGTCTATTATAGACATATCTTCTGATTTGAAGGCAATTGTTTTCAATGTCCTCATTTTCCTTTTATTGTTGCACAGACACGTCTGTTCCTGAGTTTGCTTATCCTACAAGGATACTAGTCATGTGTGATTTTGTTGCCAAATATCTGACCAAAAAGCCTTCTCCTCCTTAAAGTTCATTTGCAATGAACTTGTCTTTCTTGAGATTATTGTAACAGATTAGTCTGTGCTTCAGGGACACATATTCATGCTTTTAAAACTATCATCCTAGTCTGCATTATCAGTCCTATATCACATCTTTATGTCTTTGCCATCCAAATTATGTATCTGCAAATGAATGCATTCTTCCTCTAAATCCAATCCCCTTTCAAATATTTGCTCAGTATTCACCTTTATGCTGGGTCCTTCTCAGAACCATAAAAGAAGCAAATCTGTCTGTGGGCAGCTTTATGTAGAGCAGAAAGATGATGGCCATTGAAGTGAGTGGTTTCGGCTTTTCCCTGATTTGTCACCTACTTGCCATGGGCCTTTGAGTAGTTCAGCCACTCTGAAAATTGTAGCAGCTATAATGGATTGCAAAGTAATACCCATTGCCTGAAGTTTATGCCAAAGATAAGTTAAATCACATAGATTACAAGCCTAACACAGAATCTGGCACATGCTAGACCCTTGGACAATTTTCTTCCTGACATTGCACATTGCTCCCATTTTATGCAGTTGTCATGTGTATGCTTACGTGCTTCTCTCATTACCATTCTATTTTGCTTTATAATTATATGTATCTAGGTATGAGGTAGTCATATAAGCAATAATCACTGTTTAGACTGGCTTCTCAGTTAACATATAAAATCATGTCAAGTCAAATGGAAAGGCACAGAAAGTGGATAGAAAGAATAGATGTGGTGTTTGGTCTCATTCTCAATGTTCTATCTATATTCTCATACACTTCTATTGAAAGGCAAATGTGTAAAAGGCAGTTATGTTACATTAAAGAGGATAGAAGGCCTGTGTCTTACACAGCCTGAATTACTTAACTCTGGAAAAATTTGGAAACAGATTTATCTAGTTATTTTTCTTGATAATTAGATTGAGATTTTGTTTTAAGTATAGAAAAGTAGATGACTGCCCAGATAATACTGTATTTTTATCACCAGGTTTTCCAGTCACAGTGCATTTTGCATGCCAGTCACTACTCTCTACTACCACAGAGAGAAACAGTCCACTCTGTACAACCTGGGCATCAAAGCAATGAACCCTAAATTATATATAATGTGACTAATTGTTAAGGTTCTTTATAAACATTGGCTAATTAGTTAATCAATGATACTTAAGCACCTTTCTTTTCCCACCCCAGCTCCCCCATGACTTTATTTTGTGTGTTTTTATTAGACAGGATTTCGAGTGCCTGTGTTGCTATCGCATTAAGTCTATTAATGGTAGTCATAAGTCAGAGCAAGCACAGGGATTAATTCAGAGCCCCAGAAGCAATTAATGTAGCCCTTAAGATTTTGGACTGATGAATACAACAAGAACAGCATCTTAGCAAAATGGACATGCAGACATGTGTTAGAGTTTGGATTCATCTGGAGGCTTAATTTCTTTTTAGTGAGGACCAGAGGATGCTCTTACATTCAGCATTACCATATGCCAGCAGAAGGGAGCCATATGAAAAGATTTTTAATGAAAAAACAGATAACCAATACTGCATTATTTGTTTAAACTCAAGAAAGTTAATTACTTCATTTTAACAAGAATGCCTACATAAGACACTTTTGTTTTTCTTCTTGGCTCAGATCTTACCTAAAAACTTGGAAAACCAGTCAAACGGGTCTCTATTTTTTAATAAAAGTGATTTTGCAAAGTAATTTAAATATCTTGCTCTCTAATAAGCAATACCAGGGCTCAAATCTGTATTCTAACTGTTACTAGTTACAAAACCTGGGGCAAGTTACAAATGCCTACAATGCTCAGTTTCTTCATCTGTAAAAGAAAAATGATGATGCCTTTGTTACAGAATTATGTTGTGACAAATGCAAGTGATAAATTGGAATTTCAATAATGGAATGATGTTTACATAGCCTCGTTCCCAATACACAGCAAGTAAACATTAAATGCTGGTCATTATTGTTTCTAGAAGATAATTTTCATATTGGCTTATTCATCAAGTTACTCTTGAAGAAAGACTCAGTATGAATGGGAACACAAAGGAAAAAAAGGAATTAAAAGCTAAAATTGGAGGGAAAATGATTATTATAGTTGCTAAATCTATTTCAGTACACTTTGAGATTGCCAATTCACAATAACCCTCCATGACTACCTGTTCTTCTCTTTTTCATTATATTAAAATTTATAAAAAGTATTTGATGAGCTAAAAGGAGAAAGAACTTGCACCTTCTCATGATGCAGTTAAGCTGTTCCAGCTTGGGTATGGTGTCTTGAGAAAGGGTCGAACAAGCTAAGAACCTAACCTGCCCAATAAATGTCTCCAGTGGTTTCTCAGAAATAATTAAAACAATCAGAATCTGACCAATCAGGATCAAAAGCAGTGGATCAGAAAACCCATTGCTTCTGGGGATTTAGCTCAGCAGCCTAAGCACCTGCCTGGCAAGTGCAGGGTTGTGAGTTTAATCCCCAGTACAAAAGGAAAGAAAAAAGAAAGAAAAGAAAAGAAAAGAAAAGAAAAGAAGAAAAGAAAAGAAAATCCACTGCTGTGTTAAGTGTAAACTTTTAGTTATTGTGTCAAACACATATCCCAGGATAAAGTTCCAGGACCCAAATGGATCTCAAAGGAAAGGCTCTCATCCACGCAGTGCCTACTCAGCAGCATTTTGATATTTAAACACTCCTGTAGCCATTCTGTGGTGTGCCATTGAATGTCAGCTTTGCACATCATTTTCCCACAGTTGGTTCTGATCTCCATGCCTCAACTCACTGGAGCCTCCTCACTTCTCTGGGCATAAATTTTAATGATGAACATAAATTGGTATGTTTAAAGCTCCATAGAGAAACAATATAAGATGATAAATAAGAATTAGAGTTTTGGAGCTAAGATGATCCAGGTTTGAGTCCTGTCAATTAACAGTTAAATGACCTTCAGTAAGTCATCTAAACACTCCAAAGCTCACTCGTGCATTTAGATATGCTTTAATTTGATAGATGTCTATTGAGTGGTGAGTGACACACACTACTAAAGTTTTGCTTTCAAAATTTTATTTTATTAATACATGTGTGTAGTACATAATACTACACATCCCTTGTGGGAAGTTTATACATATATGCGACACATTTGAATTCCTTCTTTCATCCCCTTTCCCTTTCTTCTTTCCCACATCCACCCATTTAGTGATACCTAGCTTTTTACATATGTTTTCAGTACAAAATTTTTACATTCTTTGTGTGAAGTTGATACATGTACATAACACTGAAGTTTCTTATATCGTTTACCATTCTAGTGGGACTGACATTATCTTAAAAAATCTCTTAGCAATATGACTACACCTGAAGATATATGTTATTCAGGCAATATTAGATGAAAGGAATAGATGGAGAGATATTTAGAGAGGTAGTTAGAAAAACATTATCCATGTGTATAATATTTGAGCTGAAATCTGGAGAAGATGAAGGACTCCATTAAGAAGAGCTGGCCAAAGGCATTGTAGGTAAATGGGACAACCAATAAAAAGGCTATGAAACATAGATATATAGAGAGTGTCCAAGGAATAGAATACAGGAAGTGTGTAAGTATATATTAAGAGATATTTTCAGAAGGGTAGAGTGGCCAG
Organism: Dolichotis patagonum; assembly: GCA_004027295.1. Classification (NCBI taxonomy): domain Eukaryota; kingdom Metazoa; phylum Chordata; class Mammalia; order Rodentia; family Caviidae; genus Dolichotis; species Dolichotis patagonum. The sequence continues at coordinate 25,715 of PVJX010017286.1, read as the reverse complement.
ATAATGCAGCACGCTGCCAGTCATCAAAGTTGAGATTTTTATCTTCTCACTGGGGAAGTTGTTGTTGTATTCTGCTCTTTCATTACAAAGTTTCTGTAACAGGGAGTTGGTAAATTACAATTTTCTCACTAAAAACATGGGATGATATTATTGGCAGTGGAAGAGTAAATAAAATAAAGCATGGAAACTGCTCAGCAGAGTCTTTGGAACATTTGAAGTCCTTAATAACTAGTATGTTAAAAAGTTTTGACTTCTATTGCTCATCCAGCAGACACGATTGCCTCCCACTGTAAGGGAAAGAGAACAAAAGGTTAGAGGAAGTGGTAGAGTACAACCATGTATTCTGACTTCAGTTGGATAGCTGTGGGCCATAACTCAGAGTAAGTCATACTTTAACTTTTTGTAGTTGTGGCATTTTGGGACCAACTTGTTTATGAGCTTGATGAGTGAGATGAAAGGCTTTCCTAGTTTTGTGTGACACTAATTATGCCTTAATTAAATCTTCTTGATTGGTGTAAAAATACCCTGAAGTCTGTTTCCTAGGCAGCAAGCCAATGTCACAGAGTCAACCCCAAATAGTGCCACTGGTGTGGCCACATCGGTGAAGACTCTGTTATCTCACTTCACGTGGGATTTTCAGGATCCACAGTTCCATTGCTATGTGTCATTAATAAACATTACATAGAAGATTAAAGGGAAATTGAATCATTCTCTCTTTTCCTGAGACTACAGGTCTTCTGATAATATCTGGTTCTAACATATTTGCACTCATCTTTCAAAACCATGTTTTGAAAAAGGTCATATTTTATCTTGAATTAAAAATGACCTATTATTTCTTCAAGAGGCAAGATGTCTCCTAGTCATTCCACGGCCTCCTGAATGTCCTGCGGTGTGAGAAAATATTCCCTTTTGGAAGAAGTAATGAAAGAGCAGAATTCAATGCACTGAATGTATCTCCTAAAGCTCTTAGCTGTCTTGCCCTTTCTTTTTTTGAAATATTCAAGATGTCAAAACCACTCTGCCTCAAGACCTGAGCCAGCTACTGTCTGACCAGAGTACATAGAGATCACGTGAATGTCTGGATCATGAGCGCACCTCCGCATGCACCAGTGACAACAAATCCACACAGGCTGCTGGGTGCGAAAGGCCTGACTAAAAAGGCTTACCCTTCTATAACGTCAAAAGGCAGTAAATAAATGTCCATATATCTGTCATAGCAGCATTGCCATAGCGCCCTTCTTGTTACTATAACCCCAAAGTCCAGAGAGAAATTTGGCGTTAACCTTTCTGATTCAGTCCCTGAAGTGTCATTGAGACCTCTGAAAATCAGTAGAGGTTGATGAGAGCCTGTATCTGGTATTGGTCTTTAGCTAGCAATGGCATCTAAAGGTCAGTGACTGGGTCCAGCCTTCCACTGAGATTTCACACACAGTAGCCATGAGTGGACATGCTAACTTCAGTGCAGAAATCTCAGGCAGAACAAGGAATAGTCATTTATTACTAAGGAGTAGAAAATGTAGCAGTCACAGAAAACTAAACTCTGTGTACTTGTGTGATCATTTAATATTTTTCCTTTGAGAGGATACAAAATCAAAATCAAAAGAAAACTTCGTCAAATCACCATAAGGATAGGAACTATTAAAAACTCCAAATCAACAGCATTTTTTTCTACTATGGGAAAATCGCTTCACTGGTTTTTTTGTTTGTTTGTTTGTTTGTTTTGTTTTTTTCTCTAGCAATAGAAATCAACTCTAACTAACATATGTTAAATATGGACTTAATGAAATCATCTGGGGAAGCTCATATGGAGGATTTACAGAAGAGGTGAACTTTACATAGAACAAAATCCAAAGCAACTATGGAAATCATGCAGTGAGCTAATGGTTGAAGTGTTGGGGCATGAATTAGTGCCAATAGTCCTTCCTTCTTTTATAACTCCATCCATGATTCAGCTTTCTGGAAGAGAAAGTTTGTGTTAGCTTGAATCAGATGTCCACCCCTTTTCACTGAAAGGCAGAGATTCTTAATGATCCCACAAATGTTCCATGTGCTAATGGTGGCAACTGGATTTTAGGTTAACCAAGCAATAGATGCAACAAAATGAAAATCTGAAGGTTGTTTGATAAGCATTGAATAAAAACTGCAAATACACACAGAGACACACACGCAGATACACATACATTCTATATATGTATAATAATATACTATGTTTTTGGACATCTGAGGGCTTCACAAACTCCAATGACTCTAACCCTCTGGTGTTAATTACTTCCACTTTAAAGTTCTAAAAAAGAAAAACAAAACCTCTCATTAATAACCATGCGAAAAATATGCTAGCCAGGGTGTAGCCAAATCAAATTGAACAGAGGATGTTGATATAATTAGGGCGTAGTGGAAAATACAACACTCACATAAAAGTGAAAACTGTATTTGCATAATCATTGAACATTTTTTCTGTGATACAGGATAAAAAATTATTAGTGTTACAGAAATCTACGTTTAGCTGCTTCTTAGATAAGTTACAATGACTTAGGGTTAAGTATGACATTAGTGTTCAGACCACCCAGCCCAGACCCCTCACACTTTGGACCACTATCCACCAGCCATAAGCAGCCCAGGGCCAGACACCAGACAGTTAAGAGCATTCCCTACCAGTACCGCAGAGCCTGCAGAAACTATCAAACTAGCTAATTTTATGTCTTCTTTCCCAGGTTTTCCTGTTTTTGTGGAAAATGCAGTAAAGTCCCTTGTTGACATTTCTCCTACTTCGTTTTCTCTGCCTCTGAATCCGCTGTCCACAGTTGTTCTATTCTGTTTGTCCCTTTGTGATGTGACATGCTTTCTGTTTATAGAAAATGTGAGTTATCTTCTTTCATGACTGTCATTTACACATTTGGGTGTCTTACTATATTTGATTAAAACAAAATCTCATTATGCCTGAACCCCCCCAACACACATATGCGCACATTGTTATAAGTCCCCTAAACACAATTCTGCTTCTTTCTACTGCTCAGCTGAGTTAGTTGTTTACGAAAAGCCCACGTGAGCATTTTCAGAGATGGTTGAAGACTCTCATATAGCCTATTCCTAGAAATTCTTCAAAAATAAGTTTGACATGGCACTCTCAGGACTTAAATTTGACCCAGTTCTATGACCAAATGCATATAGCTATCCCGTGGTGATTTCAGGACCCCCCAAAGAACCAGAATATATGGATGCTCAAGTATTGATTTTCAATGTGTAATATTTGCATAGAAGCTACACACATCATTTCATGTATTTTAAATCATTCCTAGATTACTTTTCATGCCTAATACAAAGTAAATGTTATGTGAATCACTGTTGTACTCTGTAGTTTAGAGAATAATGACAAAGGGAAAATGTTCATGTCAGTACAGAAGCAAATTTTAGAAAACATTTTCCATCTGGAGTTGATTGAATCTGTGGATGCAGGATGCACAGAGCACTCCCAATGCCTCCCAAAATTTCAAAATATTCTCCCTGCTTTCTCATTTCATTATCTGCCACCAACATCCAATCCAAAAGCAAAAGCCTTTCTTCCTTGATGAAGAAACTTTCTCATAAAATGCAGCAATAATTTTAAAAGAAAAATAATGAGCTGGGTCTCAAATGTCACTGAGAATAACACAATCAGAAACCTTAAATATCCTGTGACCTTTTCAAATCTCCATGCTACCTGTAAACACTGACATCTGATTAAGCTCACACAATGGCATGAAGGTCAGTGCTGATGCGTCACCTGAAAGAGTTAACACAATTTCCAAAGATCCTCTTCTTGTTCCTAGGGCATAGTACATGCAACACCAGTCCCTGCTGGCAATCAGTTCCAGCCCTAATGCTTTTAAAGAGAAAAATGTGAAATGTGTGTGGGTGCAGGGGCTACCTTTTGGGGATGCTTTTACTTTAAAAAAAATCCATGCTAAACATTTTAGGGAGTATGACTGTGGATGGTGCCAAATAAAAAATGGCATAAGAGCCTTCAGGGGAATCTGTACATGCTGAAGTCTGAAGTTTTTAAGTTCCTCCTGAGGGTGATTCTGAAGCAAAGGAAATAGTTAATTAAAACAAAAAAGACCTTGAATTTTGTGAAGGTGCTTCGTGTTGGGAGGCAGAGATCCTAGTTCTCTTCTCACTCTCTGTCTCTCTGTCTCTCTCGCTCTTTCCCTCTCTTTATCAATGTACTATTTCATATATTTTGACTCCCCATGTTGTATGTATGTGGTGAAAGAGGGCAGAGAAATAGGAATAAGGATCATAAAACAGATCATAGTTCAGATAAATCTCATAGTTCAAATTAACAACACTGTGTTCACTGAGTAACAATTTCGCTGGTTCTCCTGGTCCTTCTACCACAGAGACACTTAAAAAGAAGGGGAAATAGATTTGTACCCTCGCCCAAAGGGCTACTTACTGCTTTAGGCAATTTTCCATTTTCTGTTCATTCTTGGGCCTTTCTTCAGTGGCTAAAATTGTCAGGTAAAAGAATTTGGAACACGTTAGGGGAGAGAGAAGAAAGTCCTCAGCTCTCTCTCCTGACACTGACACTGATGTGAACCAGCCAGCAACCATCAGGGTAAATACTGGCAGTTTGTGGAGGTCCCCCCAACAGCTGGCTTAGAATTTTCCTGGACATGTTAGGGTTCTGGCAAATTGCCATATATCTGAAAGTTCCATTTGGCCAGTAAGCCTTTTTCAAAATCTGGAAGCACCCATCAGCCACCTTGAAAATGAAGTTAATATCTGTGATTATGGCAGAAATCCACTGTTTGAAAAAATGAGATTTCAAGAATGTGAATAGAGAGGGAAAGGCATAAAAACTTTGTGAAAGTCATCACTGGTCCATTTCTTCATTCAACAAATGCTTGTTAGTAGATTACGAAGGTGACTGTCATGAAAGGCTCTAGGAGACATGCTTGAGTGAAGGATAATTTTAGATAATTTTGCCTGGCTCATCATTAGGAAGAAGAAGTAGGCTAATTGTACATGACATGTAACTATAAGGGGACCAGAGTTAGAACCTAAAGTGAGAACAAAACCTATGGTACTCTTTGGTAGACCAGTGGCCAAAGGCTGAAATCAATTTGCAGAGAGCCTGGGGGAATGTTCTGGTAGAAAATTCCTGCTGGCTTTCTGTTGTGTCTGGGACATTCTTGAAGCTTCTAACATTTATATCTTGTAAGAACACTGGGCAGCTAAGTTTATTTTCCCCATTCTCATTTTAATTAGAGGAAAAGTGAAATGCAAAGAGGTTAAATGAGTTTCATTCATCCCATTCAATAACACTTTGAACAGCCAGCATGTTCCACATTTTCACTTTGTTCTAGAGATAAAGCCATCTGCCACAGAGATCAGACCTTTGTCTCTTGAGTACTCTCATTCTAAACATGAATGAAAAATCAGGCAGAAAACACTCAGGTGATTCCAGAAAGAAGATTTATTTATGGTCACATAGTCATGTGAACCAAAGACAGTGATTTTTCTCCCAGATTCCTATATATGTTTACCACACTGCCAGAAATTTCTAGTATCTAAAAACCAGACTTGTTCCTTTGTACCAGAGTTTACCAACAGAATTTAGGAGAATTTATTAGTGTCTTTGATTTTCACTAGTGTTATCCTTTTCGCTTGCCCTTGTTAGTGTTTTCAACTAAATTTCACCCCCACAGCAATGATAGGGAATCTGGGCAGGGGAAGACATATTTGACCCGTCCAAGCTAAAGCTAGATACTGGACTTGCGGAACTTTAAACCTTTATTACTTTCATAACACTCCTTGCAATATTAATGTAGCTTTAATTTTGCCCAGCACGATTTTCTTAATTCTGTACTCTTTTGAAAATATATGTATATATATCATAGTTCAGGGATGGTGGGCCTATGAAGAAAGTTTTATACTCATCCCCTGATAGCTGTCTAAATATGAAAATAAAACTGTGTAAGTATGCCAATAATAACAAGAAGACTTTCACCTTAAAGTGCTCAGGAATGATAGGGAAAAGGTATTCTGTGCATGTGGCATAAGGGGTTTCCATATTCTTTACTTCTGATGTCAGCCCTGTTAGAATATTTTAAGTATAACTCTACTGGCCTATTTGAACAGTTGTTAATTGCAAAGTTCAATTGAAAAACAACTTCCAATTGAACAAACAACTTTTTAAATGTTCTTATGGGATAAATCGTGTTTATCCCTACCCCAAATATGTAAATGGAAGTCCTAACCCACAATATTTAAGACTGTGGCTACAGTAGTTAGAGACAGAACTTTTAATGCAATAATTAAGGTAAAATGAGCTCATTTCACTGGTCCTTAATTAAATCTGTTTGGTGTCCTCAGAAGACAGGGATATTAAGCCAAAGAAAATGCACAGGGGGAAGACTGTGTGAAGGCAAGGAGAACTAGACAGCCACCTTATGCCAAAGAGACAGCCGTCAGGATAATCAGTCCTGCCAAAACCTTATTCTCCAGACTTCTAGTTCCATAATCGACAAAATCAGGTTCTGTTTCTTTAGCCACCCAATTTGTGTTAGTTTATTGTGACAGTGTAGCATACTAATAGAGATAAAGGGAATAACCTTATTGAAATATAAAATGAACGTGTTATAGCTAGTTCTATGGAAAACTCAAAAGGACAGGAATACTTACAGTCCATCAGGAAAGGTAAGTGAGTTTGGGTACAATTTGTGTTTCTATGGATAAGAATTATTTGCCTTCCTACCAGGATGCTGCAACTTACAGATCTATAAAATAGCTGAAAGAGAATGAAAGGCAAAGATAACCCAGAGGATTTGCTAGTCAGGATGCCTACTAATCCTTCACGGCCCATTCAAACCTTTCCCAGTTGTAAATGATAGAAACAAAGCTGAGGACCCCAAGAAACCCTGAGCTTTTACTGCTTTCCCCCCAAAATTATTAAGACATGAAATTACCAGGCTTTGATTTACCCAGGTTCTCATGTTTATTCCACTCACTCTTGGGAGTTAGCCTCCCTGAAGCAGGAAGATGCTAAGGACAGAGAAGTCTTCAAGGCTGGACACTGTCATCTAAACCATCTTACTGCTTCCCTCTCTGAGCCTTGTGGGCTAGGAAAGCAAAGCAACTGCTTTGGGCACTTGGCTTTTAGCATCAGGGGAGGGACCTCAGGGCAAGATATTTTTTCAGTTACATTTAAAAATTTTTTTGTATTTTAAAGAAAAAGAAACTGGAAAGGAAAATCAAAAAACAAGGGACATATAAACAACTACAAGAACAACAAAAAACCCAAAACAATAACAATATACACTTTCAAACCAATATGATAGGAATTTAACAATGGTTGTAATATTGCATATTGTGATCTTCAAAAGAGTTGCTTAGATTACCAGATATAGACATGAACATGATCTAATCATGTGAGTATTAACTGTCCTTTTCCAAGAACTGATAAAGTTAGTAGTATAATTATCTTAGCTATTTTATGTATATATAAACAAATTTATATCTATTTCCTTTCTTTTTCTCCTTTCTCATGTCCTAATTATTTTTCCCATTTGAGTAGTTTCTTACTCTTTCACAATATTTATTGAAGATTTTGGATCTTATTTACTCTTTAAGTTTCTTACACTAAGGAGATATTACTATATTTACACAGATGAGTCTGATTTATTTCATTTATGAGTATGGTCTCAAGTATCATCCATTTGTCTATAAAAGCCTCAATGCAGTCCTTCTTTATAGCTGAGTAGTACTCCATTGTATAAAAATACCACATCTTTTTCATCCATTCCTGAGTTGATGGGCATTTGAGTTGTTTCCAAGGTCTTTTGAAATACAAACTCCCCAAACTTTTAAAACTCAAAAGTCAAGAATTGCTATTTTTCTATACATTTTTAATCTGTGACATCCCTCCTGCAGGTACTGAAGATAAAACACAGCAGGTAAGAGGAGACATTAGAGAAAGGGAAGAACTGGTAGTGTCACCACATACTCGTCATTGTGAACATAGCATATGTTCATCTCTGTGCCCAGTAATTTCACTTGCTCCCTCATTTAATCTTCATAATGCATCTCCTATCTGGAGACTATTATTAGCTCTCTGTTCTCAGGGACAAGAGCTAGTCTTGGGGAAGGAAATATTTAAATGATGGTTCCAAGCTAGAAGCCCAGTTCTTTGTGACTTGCAGACCCAAAACTGTAACCCTATTATACCCACCCTTTCTTTTGGGGAGAGGAAGAAAGCTGAGCATATGTAAAGCCCTCATCTTTTTCCCCAAGCCATGTTCTTAAGCCAGATGAAACTTTTTGAGATATAATTTTAATTGGCTCCCATATCTGCAATTCAATCTTTCCTAAGTTTGACTATGAGAATACTTTATGAGAGGCTATTTTGGTTTTCTACTGCTGTACAATAAATCCCCTCTCAACTTAATGTCTCAAAAGCAATGATTCATCATATTTCAAGATTAATTTTGTGTGCTGATTGATTTCTTTGCTGTTCTTCTGGGGTCACTTGTGTGGCTTCACTCAGCTGACATAGACTGGGCAGGGAGGGACCAAGGAAGCCCTCAAACAGGTCTACGAGCCTCAGACTTTCTTGTGGAGAATGGAACTTATGTTCTACTCTCTATCTCAGTGTGCTCCTCAGATTTTCCATTTAGTTACTTTCTTCTTTGCTGAGACACAATGCCCAACACCCCTAATTTAAAAGAAAAGAGACTTATTTTGGCTCACATGTCAGTTCATGGCCAGCTGGAGCCAAGGCAGGATAACATGGCAGAAGGACATGGCAATGACCACTTACCTCATGTCAGGTAAGAACTGGGAAAGGAACTGTGCCATCCTGGGTCATGCTCCACCAGTCTGCCTCTTCAAACCACAGCCTAACTCCCAATAGCACATTAGGTATCATGCTCCCATAGTCCAGTTGCCTCCCTAAATCCCTGCCTGGGATCACACGAGGCTTTGGGGAACATCTAGAGAAAATCATAACGATCTTCCTCTGCCTCATTTTGCAGAGTTTACCGTGGAGTAAAGGCTTACATCTACTTCCTTACAGCGTGGCAGCTTACTTCCAAAAAAGCATCCAGGAAACTTCCAGGCCTCTTAAGCAGCAGCATTTATGCAGTGTCATCAAAGGAAGTCACATATCTAACACAGAATCAAGGAGAGAACAGACTCCCACTTTTGCTGGAAGGAATTTCTGGAGGTCCTATATTGGCAGTGCAAAAGAAAAGGCACACACTTTTACAAGCCTATCTTGCTGACTAGCTGGACACATCAATCTGAAAAGTCAATTTCCATTATTCCTCTGATTAAAATTCTCAGTGGATCCTCATCACAAGATAATGTTCTAACTGCACCCTCTGATATTTATGGTCTTTTGTGATAGTTCTCCACCTTATCACTACTACTTTACCTTCTATCTTTTTTCTTTGCTTAATTCCACTGTTCTATCTCCCTAAACAGTTCACACAGATCTGGTCCTTACTATAGAAACTATAGAAAAGATTTAGTTTAACTGTCCAAAATCCAACAGGAAGGCAACACTCATGGTCAACCCATAACCACAGTGGTTGGAATGCTTCAAAACCAAACTACTCTAATGGGGAATTTAAATTAATTATTTCAGAATATGTAGACAAATAGAAGTTTTTTGAACTTGTCCCTTTCTATCAGTTATAAGGTGATTAATTATCAGTGTATTATATAATCAATCTATGCCAGATCCAGTTTATTTAAAATGTGCTGTTTACTAGAGACCAACCGATAATCATCAGGAAAATACTCATGAATAGCTACAACATAACATTTTCCAGCAGGCTTTTTTTTAGTATAAAAGTTGATATAAATATTTATTCATGTGTCAGGTCATTTCAGCAAAGTTATGAAATCAAGCAGACAGACACATTTATCACATTTAAAATGGTACTTTTCAGCATCTTGATTTACATAATAAACTCCCTCAGAATTCACTATTCATGGACACAGCACTGGGAAAGCTATTTAATGATCATAAGATTTATTTAATAAATAGGTTGGGTTTGTCAAAAATGACAAATGATAAATAGTATCCTTAAGAACATGAGAGAAAAGGGATGGAGACCCCTATATTTTATTCTTTTATTCTTGTCCCTACTGCCTTAATATTTTTAGCAAGTTTTCCCACAACAGTCATAGAACTTCCAGAAAGGACACTTGAAATTGAACCATTTTTCTTATAAACTGTACATGTTATCATTCATCATCTGTTTGCAATATTGAGTACAGTATCATATATCTGCTCCCGTTGTCACAAAACAGTTATCAAACACTAGTGACAAAGGATGAGGAAAGAGTTTTACAGCTTTTTGTTATTATCAAGGACTAAAGGTTATCTAGTTTACCCATCTCAGGCAGTGTTTCCTTGATGTAGAGTTCAAGAAGCAAACAACTCGCATCCAAATTTAACCTTCTCAGAAAAGCTCAGACTTTTGGCATGTGCTAATGACATGCTTCCACTTCTCTACCAAAAAAGGACAAAACCTCAGTCAGTAAGTAGGTTTCACTACATGAAACACTTAGTTTTACAATTCAGAAATATCAAGATTTTAGGAACATTGATCTAATGTATCAAAAAACTTTGAAACAGCCAAACATGTATCTTTATGTCCACATATATTTTATATTAAAACCACATTAGACCGGTTCATAGATTTGATTAAAATCCCAATTGGCCAGGTTTCATTTGTTAGAATTTCTTAGATCAGACTACTTTGAAAATGCACAGACAGATACACAAACAAAATGCTACTCTAAATATGAGGGGTTTTGTGACTCTTTAGAATCTTTAAGCTTCTGTTACCTGTATCAGTCATCTTTCCATTCCACTGGGACAGGATACCCAACGCCTGCAATTTAAAGATGGAGAGATTTGATTTAGCTCATTGTTTGAGGGACTCCATCCATGGCTGGCTTCAAGGAAGAAAGAGCACGGTGGAGGAGCATGGCAGACGAAAGCTGCTTACTTCATGGCAGCCTGAAAGCAGACATCAGGGAGGAACCAGAGGGGAAGACACTCCTTCCAAAGGCATGCCAAAGAGAGGCAGGCCTTCCAACAAGGCACTGCCACCCTACAGGAGGTTAATCTATACGAATTAATCCACTAGTATAAAGCCCCCATGAGTCAATCACATTCCAAAACCCTCATTTCCAAAATGGATACTTTGGGAACATTTTAAAATGAAACTGTAACTGCAACTGAAAGAAAGAACTCCTGATAGAAATAAACTGTCTGATCTAGTGCCTGCCCATGTTTCTACCTTTGGTTTGTGTCAAATTTTATAACTTTGTCTTTCTGTTTGGTCTGCCTTGGATTTCTTTTGGCTTCTTAAACATGCCAAACTCATTTTTGTACAAGGCCTTTTTTCTTGTCCTTCTCCACATTAAAATGCTTTTCTGAGATCTTTGTGTGCCTGGCTTCTGATTATTCATGTCACCTACACAAAGAGTCCTATTTTAATGCCATAGTCTCAGTGGTATGACTTGGGAAGTTTATAATATTTATTGTGACCCCAGCTCACCCTTGTGTGTGTGCTCATGCATGCAATACATGTGAACACAGACACAAACAGAGGCAAATAGCATATTGTGTTAACCTATGTCAATCTCTTCATAACCTGATCATTCTGATTGCAGGTACCATGCCTAATTTGCTCGCCATTATATCATTATTAACTGGTACCTAAAATGTACTGAATATATAATTATAGAGTAAGTGTATGAATGAAAGAATGAATAACTAAAAGAATAAAGAAAAGTCTTTTGAGGTCAAGCTATATTTTCCATGAAATTAACCAAAATCAATTTGTGCTACTAAACATTGCACAGCATTAAAAACTTCATTTTAGTGAAGGTTCACATGTCATTTTAATATCTTGCCTACCCTTTAGCACCCTGAAATAAAGACATGGTATGGGGAAAAAACCCAAACAGGTGTAATCAACAAAGAGATCAAATGTTTGGGAAGGTTTTAAATAGCTCCCTTTGTTCTTATCTCTTGAAGTCATTCACATGTTTTGCAGGTGATCAAAGGTGCAGTGTTTAGAAGGAGGAAATTCTTAAGAGGCAAGTGTTTTGACAAAGCCTATATCAAAAGACAAACAAAGTGAATAGCAAATGAGTTGCTTGGATGAAGGGATGAGAAAGACATATTTTGTTGGAGCAATTGCTCCGTGGTGATGAAATGAATCACAAGAGACTTTGAACAAGCAAGGCATATAAATTACAAGATTTATCACTGCGTATCTGCTGCTTTCCACATGTTCTTTCTGGCCCTGGAATTGGCAGCTGGGATTTGGAGGTGCTGAATAAAAAAATAAATGATTAACATTTCATGATTAAAATTCAACGTCCTAAATTCAGCTGTTGTTTTACCAAATTGTCGTATGAGAGTGCTGATCTTTTATATACACTCAGGGAGTCTTTATTCTCATAAGAAATCTCCCAAAGTCTAGCAAGGTGGCCTTGATCTCCAGGAGCTGATTTTTTCTCTCCAAATATTAATACTGTGTAAGGTAAGGAACCACAGGCAGAAAACTTAGCCATTTTCAGGGATGGTGCTTGTACCTCAAAGTTAACTATCAATTATGGAAGGGCTCATTCTGTGCCTGGGAGAATGCACTGCAACTAATAACGGGTGAATTGAATCGGTGGCTTCTTGCATTATCTGGGACATTGTGCTGTTGATGTCACATTTACTTGCATGTCCATTCTCTGTTAATTCACATTGTTTTCCCATCATCAAATTTAATCACTTAACCCAATCAGTCATTTTGAAACTATGCTTATTTGATAAAAATAACGATTCTTTTTATTCCTAGCCCTTATTACTATAACTGATAAGTCATGTGACCATGTCCTTTTATTTAATATCTGACTCCTTGGTCAAAATGTTAGCTCCATAAAGGCTGGGACCATGGCTATTTTATTGCCTTTTAAGTATACTGGTGAGAGTACATAACATACAGAATTCCAGTCAGCCAAACATTCAAATATTCATTACATCAGGTCCCCTCACAAATAACTTATTTCCCAGTGGGAGAAATAAACACACTTATTGGCCATTACAATACAATCTGGTAGGGGCTACATTAAAAATATAAGCAAAATCATGAAGTTATACAAGTAGCAGTATATACATCCAGATATGTAAGTTAGGACTGATGAAGGAAGACAACTCAGGATGTTTCAATTTGATCCTCTTGTAATAACAAGTAATAGAGCTGTTTATACAGAAGAGCAGCCAACAAACCTGCTGTGTTAGAAGCACAGAAGCCCAACCCTGCAAGCTATGGCACAGAAGCAGGAGTGACTGCTCTGACACTGATGACAAAAAATGGCACTTGGCATAGTCTTGGCTTCTGTAAAACCAGATTAGGAGCTTATAGGTCCAAATTTACTGTTATTCAACAAGGTGTTGTCTAGCATTGTTGTCATTATTTTTAAATGTAAAGGAGCTAGCCTATATACAAGACAAATGTCAAGTATGTAGCTCGGATTGTGCTGGGTTTGTACTGTGTCAGGTTAGTCAGTTTGGAATTTTTCCTAGAATTCCCTTTCCCACATTGTAAGCCTAAGAATGAGCCAAAGGAGAAGTTTTGCACAGCATTGGAATTTAAGAAGCAAAGCGGCAGCCATATCTTTGTAAATGAAAACAAAATAGATACAGACTTCAGTTGCGCTGTCATACCTGTCTCGATGTCCTGAATCAATTAAAAATGTTTACTTGCCATGGTCATTTTAACTTTGGGAAGAGCCAGAAGTCACAAAGTGCTGGATCCTGTTTTTTCGGCTTACTTTTCTGTTGGGTGTCCCTGGGCTCTGGCATTCAACGGATTTTTGATCATATCTGATAAAGATACAGGACTTTAAGAACTACTTCACAAAGTAGCAGAAATGACGGGATAAATATGGTTAAAGCAAATGGGATTAATGAGGGTTAATGACAACAATATATCTTTTAATTTAATATGTTTTTCTTTTAAAAAAACTTGAACAACAATAGTATATTTTGATCGCATCATGTATGCTAGATCCAGGTACCAGGTTCCGCAAAGCTTGACTGAATTGTTGCTGTGACACAGTTGTCCTGGGGCCTGTGGTTGTCTGCTCTTCCTCTCCTGCTTCTCTGAATACCAGGAGCTGATGTAGCCAGGTCGCGAGGGAGCTAGCTTCCTCTGCCTGTCATCCACAATATGAACGCTAGAGAGACATCTGCCTGGGTACCATTCCATTCTTTTGCTTGTCCAAGTCCATCGTTCATCCTGAAAGCCCTACAATGATGCCATATCCAACTCTAGACCCAGAGACAGCGCCTAAGTCAATCTCTAGCTCCTTCATTGTACAAGGGCTGACTCTGTAATTGATCCCTTACCTACTTGCTGTGCATCTCTCACTAAATCATTACAGATCCAAAACCTCATTGGGCTTCACACTGTTTAAATCACCATGAATTTACTGAGGATATCTTAGAGAGGAATCTTTCTGCCAAATAGCACCTTACAGGCAAGATCTCATTTAATCTTTATGATGATGACATGAGGGTTTGGGTCTGTTACTACTACAAGTGTAGAGATAGAATATTCAGGTACAACAAGGTCAATAAATGGCCAAACTTATGTAATGAATTAGAAGTCACTGTGGTTTTGGATGTGGCTTTAGTGTCCTAAAAGAATGTATTATGATTAGAAGCTGTGAAATCATGGAAATAGTGGGTCTACTGGAAAGTCCTCAGGTGAATGGGATTAGCTCTCCTACAACATCTTGACTTCTCCAGAGAGGATTTTTATAAAAGGTGGCAGCTTGATCTCAGCGAGGTGTCTCTCTTTCCTGGATCCCAATGTAATCTTGAACCTGAGCACCACCTGCCAATGCTATTCTACTTGAGATGACACTGTCAAGGAACAGACTTCATCAAATAGCATGTGCCATGCATTTTGAATTTTCAGAATTGTGAATTTGAGCTGAGTGTTTAAGTATCCTCAGGCAGTGTCTACACTGGCATTTCTAGAGAGGCAGTGGATGAGAGCATGAAATATGGACCAAGACTCTTGGGTCCTAATCCAGTGGCACCAATTCTTGGATATGACTTTGGGAAATTTAAACTCTCTCTGTCAATGGCAGTAGGAGAAACAAGGACAAGTGTTTCTTCAACATACGTTTGTTTGGAAACTAAAGACTTAATTTTTTTCCTGATACCTTGAGAACAATGCCTCGCAAAAGAGAGCTGCTACTGCTTTTCCTATTCTTTGATCCCCTCTTTGGATGACATTCAGATTCTTTTGACCTTCAAGTTGCTCTTCTGTGTGCCTTTTATACCACTGAAGGGTTTTGTACATTTGGTATAACCATGTATGAATTTTTTAGCTCCTTCCAATACTAGTCTATCTCATGTCTCGTTTCCTTGGATGACTGTTGTCTGCTAGATGCCTGCAAGAGCTAAAGCCCTTGAATGAGTTCACCTTTGCCAGTAAAATACCTAGTTTAATTGTGTTCTTGTTAAGAAACATAGCATGTAAATTTTTAACCAGGAAAAATAGTAAATGACATCAAGAAGTCCATTTGGAGAGAAATGTTAATGGGAATTTCAAATGGGATACAGACTGAGGTAGCTACTTTGCTTCATGTGTGTTAGGTAAGCCATTTGTCTGCTTTCAGTCCATCATCCTATGTAACTCAGCTTTTGCACATAGAGTAGCTAAGTAATGTACAAGCAGCATGATCCTTTAAGGGCCCTATCCTCCTTTGGAGCACTACTAAAGATCTCCGAGATTTTCCATAAATTTTCCACTGTTACATTTATCATAAAGCCTTCACATAACAAACTTTTTAAAGTAGCTCCTCCCACTTATTTTTTGTGTCTCAGTAGGTGTGCTTTCTTTATTTCTATTGTTGTAATTGTTTTTTATGGGATTTCTTACTCTTGCCCTTTTAATATCAATTTTTGCATTGATGGTATTGCTTTTTATTATGTAAGAGCTATTAGTCATAACCAGTGGACAAAGTACAGCTTTAAATAATGGAGACCAAAGATTGATAGTTGTTATTCTAGAATCTTAGATATAAAAAACCTGGAAAGATGTCATCTGTCAAAATTCCACTTTTTTCAATTCAAAATTAGCATTGGACTAAGTCAATCAATGTAAATGAAGAGTCATATATGGAGATATATACATGTATACTTGTATTTTAAACAAATATGATCTTTGTATATTAATTTCTTTTCATAGTTTGACCTTGTACTATGTTTCTAAAAGTCTCATAAAATGAAAGGCAATTTAGAATTCACAAGAAAAAAATATGAAATTGCATTTAAAATAGAGAAAATTAGAGAACAACTGTAATTGCTTCACTGTCTTCCAAAGTACAAAGTGTCAAATGATAATTTGAGTTATATCTCTATTTATACATACACACACACTTCACGCTGTCTCCTAACTGTCCTAAAAATGATCAGGAGAGGTCATAATGTTGAGTTTCCTCGTGATTCTCATTATCACTTTTCTATCATTACACTTTTGGAAACATGATCACTTCTTCCTTTTTCCAAAGTCTATTTTCTCAAATCCAATGTGAATCTATTTAAGAGAAAAGGAAGGAAACGCATTTTAATTTTTTCATCAATAGTTATTTTTTCAAGTTCCTCAATTGATGAAATTTTGGTAAGGAATCAAATGAAATGACTTCAAGAATAATAATGGATAATACCTAACAGAGGTGATATGGAATGAAATTTTTTTTTGCATTAGCAGCCTCACAATTTCAAAGAAGACAGTTAAATTCATACCTTTTTCTTGAATAACACAAAATTTTAAGTACAGTTCTTTGATAAAATTGTCCAAAACTAGTGTAATATATGTTGACCTAATACTCTTTTTAAAATTCTATCCCAACATGGTTCCTCCCAGAATGGGGGTACTACTGTCCTACAATTTTCTTGTTCTCACACTAGAGTACTGTACAGGGAAGACACTGAATTTGTATTGATTCTCAGGTCTTAACACCATGAATGACACATGGTCACAGCATAAAATATTCAGAGTCTGAATGCCATGTTAATACTGATTTGAGAACTTACAACATAAAAATATAAAAATGTAGTTTATTTCTAGAGGAGAGAGGTATCCATACAGAAGAATGCAAAACCTATTTTCCCAATTTAAGAATAAACTTCTAAAATCCAGTACATTTCTAATTTCAGTTCATGTCTATATTACTTTACTATTGCTGTATAAGAAATTGCAGCTTAACAGCTTTCATGAAACATCTCCCATTTAAGATCTCACAGGGATATCAGTCATCAGCCCTGGTGGGTTAAATAGAGATCTGTAGATATGATCTCATTAGAAAAAATCAGGGTATTGTTTAGCTTGTATTTTTATTGGGAAGCTCTGGGGGAGAATCTGCTTCCAAACTTACCAAGGTTACAACAGAATTCAACTACTGGAATGATTGCTCACCAGATTCACAGAGTCTGCCTCAGTTATTCAGGAGGTTTTATGAAATGACCAAGATCAGTAGGGATTAGTCTTAGAATCTCAGCTACCACTAGAATCTTAACCACTGTAACTTGCTTTTGTAACTAACAGATGCTATACTCATGTAAGCACTTGATAAATATTGAAAAATAAATGAGTGAAATGCATACCAGTAGAAGCCCTTGCCATCAATAAAACCAGATGAAGAAAACCACACTGGAGAAAAAAAGGGACCCTATTCCTACAGCTTGACTCCCTATTTCCTCTTTCCACAAATCTTCAGAGCCTGATACCTTCTCCACATCTTTGAAACATTGATGGTCTTGACTAAAGAATATCAAAACTAAGAGTATCAATAAGCGATTTTATTCTAAACTATTTTGGTTATGGTGCTGTGTCTTCTTAGTTACTTTTCTATTTCTGGCTAAAGTACCCACAATCTTTAAGTTAAAGGAAAAATGCTTTGTTTTGGCTCAAAGTTATGTCCAAGATGGGATGGTTCAGAGGGAGAAATGTTCAAGCAGCATGGTAGAAAAGGCAGGAAGTGTGTTCAACTCATGACAGCCAGAAAGCGGAGAAAGGAGGATTCAGCGATGAGAACATATCTTTCCAGCTCACATCCCCCATGACTTACTTCCAACCAAGCCCCTAACTCTAACAGCACATTTAACTGCTCAGCTCATTGACGAATGAATTCACTGATGGTATAGCACCTCCACAAGCCAGTCATCTTTCAAGCACATAAGACTTTTGGAGCACGTTTTAGATCTAAACCATAGCATCTCCCCTGAGCCCCTAAAAGGCTTATGTACATTTCCTTATAGAAAGTCTACCTCTAAGAGTCACCAAAGTTTTAACAGTTCCAACATTGCTGAGAAGTCCAGGTCCAAACTCTCATCTGACACTGAAGGCAAACTCTTAGCTGTGAGCCCCTGTAAGAATAGAAATGAAAGTTAAATAGTGCTAACATGTGCATCCTAGGATACATGTTCCCATTCTGAAAAGGAGAGACAAGGAGGTAGAAAGGAATGTGATCAAAACAAGAAGGGAACCCAATAGAGCAAATGTTAAACTCGGTAGCTCCACATCCAGCACCTGGGGAAGGCTGTGGTGAGATGTGAGCCATGAATGGCTTGGGCATATTCATACCTAAGGTATTCCCTGTTTCAGCCCACATGACCTCTCTACTGGGCTGGCTTGGTTCATTGTCTACAGATTTCCTCAAAACACTTTCCATATTCTCAGCATCTTCAAACTCCTGGGGTCTCCACTGCGTTTTCAGATTCATGCACTGCCTTCTCATGGGCACGCTACCTGCTATCCAGATATTCTTCTGAAAATTGGGTGGAAGCATCTACTACCTGTAACTCTTGCTGTCTGCATGCCTGTAATACCAGCAGAATGTAAATGATGCCAAGGTCTTCTATCAGTTTAAACAGTTGTCAGAACCCTGTATATCATGGCTATAGATGCCTTTGAGTACCTGGATGGCTACACATGTTGAAATGAATCTCAGGGAACCAATTCCTTGGGTCATCCTTTTTGAGAAGGCATCTTAAGGACTCTCTTCTCAAATGAAAGTTTTGCACCCTGGATCCTACCAAGTCCGGGGTTTTGCTGATTGCTGATTGCCATCATTCCTATTGTTCTCTCGCAAAGCACTTGGCTGGTGCTAAATTTTTCAGGAACCATGCTGCCCTTTGTGCCAACTTTGTAGGCACCTCCATTCTGATGAAATTTCAAACTTTCACATATGCTTTCTTGTTCTTGATTTTCACTATATATCTAGTTGAAAGTAGCTGACATTAATGCCACAACCAAAAAATTGAGCTTCTTTGAAATGTCCTCTATAGGCCTGTGACTGCTGCTGCTGGGTCTGCCTTTTCCACTAGGAACATTGGGAAAGCCCGCCACAGGCCTGAGCTACCTCAGACTGCCACCACTGGGCCCACTCCTTAGGGAACCCACCCATATCATGGACCTGGTACTGCAGTTGATCTTTGGATCCAACCCCTTCTCCTAGAAGCTTGGATTACAGTGGACTACCTTGCTGGCTGTATGAGAGACTCAGAAACCCCTTACCTCCCCCCAAAAAAGACCTCAGGAGGCTCCAATCAGTGTGGTGAGTTTGCCCCTAAAATAGAGGTCTTCAGTGGGTAAATAGAGTGACAGTGAAACTCCCTCCAATTGTGAGACCTTGGAGAAACTGGCAAGAGAGTAAGTAATCCCCTTCCCCACACAGAGAACATCAGACAGGTTGAGGAGTGCACCAATAACACTCCCATCCAACTTAGAGAAAATTAAAAGAGCTTATGAGACCCCAAGTGACACAGTAGGGCCTCAACTGACATAAACACTATAGCCAGGGAGACCTGGTGACCTGCAACAACCTGAAGATATAACAATAGCAGGAACTAAGAGTTGCCCTACATCAATACTTCTGGGCCAGCTAGCCCACAAAGGATATAGGACTCACCCAACAGGCCCTGTAGGAGGAATTCAGGTGACTGGATCTCCTCTTCATTGTGGAACCCAGCAATTTCACAAATATAAACCACACAGTAAATCCCTGAAACACACACTGCAGAAAGTTGTGACTGTTGGAACAGAAAGACCAGATATTTACCCAAAAGGTGAAAATGACTAAACAAAAAGGCAAAATTCAATCCCAAATATCTAGTCCATGAGGAACAAGTACAGGTGACAATGAAATAGAAGACCTTAAAAGTCATACACAAGAAATCTCTGAAAAGATAGCAAATGAGGTAAAGAAACAAATCCATGAGGCTATAGAGGAACTCAAATTAGAAATAATGTCTTAGGTAAAGACAAAAGTAACAACCTTAGTAAATGAACTGCTCAACATAGCTAGAGAAGAAATAGATAAGAAATTATGGGAGCATGGGAAATTGATTGAAACTTTGAATGAACAATGCAGAAAACAAACAAAATCTATGAAACAAATTGAAAGAGATATGCAAGAAACAAAAAACTGCATTGAAAGCCTGCAAAGCTGTTTAAATGAAGCTGAGGATAGAATTTCGGACCTTGAGGACAGGATTGCAGATAGTGATCTTGAAAGTGTAGAACTTATAAAAACAATGAAGCAGCATGAAATGACAATCAAGCAGCTTCAAGGTGATGCCAGGAGAAACAATGTAAGAATAATAGGCATCAGTGAGGAGATAGGAGACAATGCAAAGGACATAACTAAGCTGTTCACAGAAGTAATGACAGAAAACTTCCCAAACATGGGGGGGAAATCTGATATACAAATAAGTGAGGCATATAGAATGCCAAACAATCATAACCAACATAAATCTACACCCAGACATATAATAATTAAGATCTCAGATATACAGCATAAAAACAGAATACTAAAAGCTGTTGGAGAAAAGACACAACTCATCTATCAAGGAAAGCCTATTAGAATCATGACAGACTTCTCAGCACAAACCTTCAAGATGAGCTTGGAATGAAGTATTTCAAGACTTAAAGGAAAACAACTTTCAACCCAGACTGATGTACCCAGCAAAACTGTCCTACAAATTTAATGGAGAAACAAGATACTTCCATGACAAAGAACAACTGAAGAAATTCATGTCCACCAAACCAACCTTAGAAAGAGTGCTGAAATACATGCTAGAGAGAGATAAAAATGATCACAGTCTCTAGAACAACAACAGAAAGAAACCACCAGGCTGGACAAGAAATTAAACAAGGGAGCAAAACAGAAAACCAACAATAAGAACACAACATGACAAAGCTAATCTAGTACATATCAGTGATATCCATACATATAAATGGACTCAGTATACCTATCAAAAGAGACAGGTTGATGAAATGGATCAAGAAACAGGATCCCACAATATGCTGTATACAAGAAACACATCTGACTCAAAAACAAACTCATAGATTAAAAGTCAAAGGATGGAAAACAGTATTCAATGGAACAGGAACCCAGAAAAAAGCAGGGGTAGCTACTCTGTTTGCAGACAAAGCGCATTTCAAACCTGAAGGGATTAAAAGAGATAAAGAAGGCCAGTACATATTTATTAGTGGAAAAGTATAAGAGGAAGAACTAACAGTTATAAATATATATGCACCAAATACAGGAACACTCAACTATATAAGACAAATACTAATGGACGTGAAAAACCGAATATGCAAGAACACAATTGTAATAGGAGACCTTAACACCACACTGTCACAAAGAGATAGGTCAACTGGACAAAAAGTCAGCAAAGACATAACAGAACTGAATTATACCCATGAGCGAATGGCCTTAGTGGATGTTTACAGAGTGTTCCACCCAACCACATAAGAATAGATGTTCTTCTCAGCTGCACATTGGTCATTCTCCAAAATAGAACATATATTAACCCATAAAGCATTCTTAACTAAATGCAAAGGGAATGAAATTATCCCTTGCATAATATGTGATCATAACACAATAAATTGGAAATCAATGGCAAAAAACCTGCAAAACCTGCATAAATACATTGAAATTAAACAACAGCCTTCTGAATAACCAGTGGGTTATAGATGAAATTAAAGAAGAATTAAAAAAATACCTACAATACAATGAAAATGAAGATACAATATACTGTAACCTATGGGATGCAATGAAAGCAGTCCTAAGAGGGAAATATATAGCAATAAATTGCCACATCAAGAAAATGGAATGAACACAAATAAATAACCTAATGCAACATCTCAAGCTTCTAGAGAAGGAAGAGCAACTCAAATGCAAAGCTCATAGAAGAGAGGAAATTGTAAAGATTAGAGTAGAAATTAATGCAATTGAAACTAAAAAAAAATACAAAGAATTAATGAAACAAAAAGCTGGTTTTTTGAGAGAATAAACAAAATTGATAAACCCCTAGACAACCTTATTAAGAAAAAGAAAGGAAAAACTCAAATTCATGCAATAAGGACTGAAAAGAAGGAAATTACTACAGATCCCATGGAAATTCAAAAGATCATGAACACCTACTTTGAAAAATTCTACTCACATAGGGTGGAAAATGCAGAGGAAATGGACAGATTTCTAGGAACATATGAACTACCAAAGCTCAACCAAGAATATACAGCAATTTTGAATAACCCAATATCAGCTACTGAAATTGAAAATGTAATTAAAAACTACCAACAAAGAAAAGCCCAGGTCCTGATGGAATCACAGATGAATTCTATAAAAAATTTAAAGAAGATTTAATGCCAATACTCCTTAAACTCTTCAATGATATTGAAAGAGAAGCAGTCCTCCTTAACTCATTCTTGGAGGCAAGTATCACTCTGATACCAAAACCAGAGGAAGACCCAACCAAAAATGAGAACTATAGACCAATCTCACTAATGCACATTGATGCAAAGATTCTCAATAAAATATTGGCAAATAGAATGCAGCAAATCATTAAGATGATTATATACCACAACCAAGTGGGATTTATTCCAGGAATGCAGGGATGGTTCAACATATGCAAAACAATAAATGTAATACATCACATCAACAGAGCCAAAAATAAAAATCACATGATCATCTCAATAGATGCAGAAAAAGCTTTTGATAAAATCTAATACCTTTTCATGATAAAAAAAAAACCCTACAGAATAGAAGGTATGTACCTCAATCTCATATAGGCCATCTATGACAAACAAACAGTCAACATTATACTAAATGGACAAAAACTGAAAGCCTTCCCTCTAAAATCAGGAACAAGATAAAGATGTCCACTATCACCACTCCTATTCAATATAGTTCTGGAAATATTAGCTAGAGCAATTGGAAAAGAGGGAGAAATAAAAGGCACAAAAATAGGAAAAGAAGAAGTTAAATTATGATTATTTGCAGATGACATGATACTCTACATAGAAGACCCCAAAAACTCCATTAAAAGACTACTAGAGATAATAAACAAATTCAGCAGCATAACTGGATACAAAGTCAACACTCAAAAATCAATAGCATTCCCGTACACAAACAAAAAACTCACTGAGAGAGAAATAATGGAAATAATGCCTTTCACAATAGCATATAAAAAAATGAAATACCTAGGATTCAACCTAAGAATGTAAAAGACATATATGCTGAAAATTATATTACTCTAAAAAAGGACATTGAAGAGGATATTAGAAAATGGAAGCATATCCCTTGCTCTTGCTTAGGAAGAACTAGCATTGTGAAAATGGCCATACTCGCAAAACTGTTATACAGATTTAATGCAATCCCAATCAAAATAGCATCAACATACATTACAGATCTACAGAAAACATTTCTAAAATTCATTTGAAAACAGAAGAAACCTAGAATAGCAAAGGTGATTCTGGGCAACAAAGGCAAGACAGGAGGCATCTCAAGTCTTGACTTGAAACTATATTACAAAGCCACAGTCATAAAATCTGCATGGTACTGGCAAAGAAATAGAACTGAGGAACAATGGAACAGATTAGAAGATTCAAGCACTACTACATAGACACTCAGCGACCTGATATTCGACAGTGGGGCTAAACATGTTCACTGGTGGAAAGATAGCCTCTTGAATAAAGGGTGTTGGAAAAATTGGCTTTCCACATGCCAACAACTGAAAATAGACCCATGTCTATCACCATACACTAAACTAAAATTAAAATAGATCAAGGATCTAAATATTAAAACAGAAAAACTAAATCTACTGGAAGACAAATTAAGTAACAATCTTAGAGACCTAGGGGTAGGGAGAGAATTCATGAATAAAACGCAAACCACGGGAAATACTTCAAAGACTCAATGACTGGGATCTCATATTACTGAAATGTTTTTGTACTTCAAAAGAAATCACCAACAAAGTGAAAAGAAAACCCACAGAATGGGAAAGAATTTTAGCCAGCAACCCCTCAGACAAAGGACTTATATTGAGAACATATAAAGAACTGAAAAGCATCAAGCCCCCAAACGCAAAGACCCTCTCCAAAAATGAGCATCAGTGATCAACACACAGCTCTCAGATGAAGATATACAAATGGCAAAAAATATATGAAGAAATGTTCACCATCACTGGTCATTTGAGAAATGCAAATTAAAACAGCACTGATATTTCATCTCACCCTGGCAAGAATAGCTGCCATGAAGAAAAGAGCTGATAACCAATGTTGGCAAGGCTGTGGGGAAAAAGGAACACTTCTCCACTGTTGGTGGGAGTGCAGACTGGTGCAACCACTGTGGAGGTCAGTATGGAGATTCCTCAAAAAACTAGCATTGGACGTTCCATTCAATCCAGCTATTCCCCTCCTAGGTATTTTCCCAGAAAAATTGAAAAGGCCATGTCATAGTGATATATGTGCACCTATGGTCATAGCAGCACAATTTGTGATAGCTAAATCTTGGAAACAACCAAAATGCCCATCAACTGCAGAGTGAATGAAAAATTTTTATACAATAGAGTACTACTCAGCTATAAAAAAGGATGATCATGAGGCATTTATCCGTAAATGGAGGCAACTTGAGAATATCCTCCTTAGTGAAATAAAAAAACTCACATTAGTAAATATCACATTGTCTCTCTACTCTAAAAAATAAGAACAGGCAATAATGGTAACCAAAAATTATAATAGATATAGAAGTATAATAAATATTGTAAAAGTGAAAGGGAAGGAAAGTTCTCTAAAGGATATAATGATATGTATAGTGTGTAAAGTAGATGACCATATTACTGATTTTTTGTTTGATCATTGAGCAGAAGAGTTTCTACTGTCAGTGTTTGAATGTCTAGCCACTTTTTATGCTTTGACTTTGTAACTTTAACAGCTATTGTTAACAATATGTAATGTATCAACTAGCGATTCTATGATGTTAATTTTTTTGAACTCTGTATTCAACTTTTCTTCTTTTTTTTATTTAAAAGAGAATAAAACAAAAGGGGGCAGTACAGAGCAGATCAGAAGAGGACAACATAGGCAATACAATACTTTACATTAAGTCAACTGGACATCAACAGTAGCTAACACCATATCTCTTACTCTGCTATAGTTGAGCATAGTTTCAAATACAATAATATCAAACATAACACAATCGTATAAAGCCATGCATAGAGTGAAAGAATTCTAGGGCTTTCTGAACCGAATAACAGAAAATGATCAATGGGTATTATAATATCACATTTTTGATAAAAAAGAAAAAAATTTGTTTGAACTATCACACATATTCAAATTCCAATGAGACACAAT
>PVJX010017285.1:0-38662 GCA_004027295.1 Dolichotis patagonum | reverse complement strand
AGGGAGTCAGAGACCCCTAGTGTGAGGGTGAGATGCAGCAGCCACAAGGAATCTCAAGAAAAGAATGCACATAGTTGCTAATTTTTTCAAGAGGAGTCATTTTTGTAATAGGTTTAGCCCATCAGTGGCTTCTCCCAATTCCTAGATGTGACTCGGCAATCCCCTGCAGGAGCCCTGGGACGCTACCGAGCATTCGGGTGTCCTGGCACAGACTGGAACCGGAGGGTCCTGCACACCGTGTCCATGGCTCATTTGGCTTCTCTCTGCGAAGCTCGCGGCTCCTCCATCCTCACCTGAGCAGGGAACTGGAGCTTCCCTGCCCAGCATCTGTCCCCACTTCTTCCAGTGACAGCTCTGGGCTGCATTTGAGGGACCTTCTTCATCCCTGGCCACATCAGTGGGTCAGTCCCCAATCCACACTTCCCCAAGGGCATTGCGGGTTTACACTGGTGCGGTCAGAGCGAGCCTTTGGGGACCCTGTGCAGGAGGTGCCATCCGCACTACCGTCTTTGGGGTTAAGAGGCTGGGGGGAGCTGCTGCAGCACCCCTTCCCCAGAAGGGCAGGGTCTGCTCTGAACACCGGTATCCCCAGGCGACCTGGGCAAAGAGGGGCAAAGGTCCAAAGTGTCTCCTCAGGGAAGCCTGGAGGTAGTTCTCAAACTCAAACTGCACAGTCCCGTGC
Organism: Dolichotis patagonum; assembly: GCA_004027295.1. Classification (NCBI taxonomy): domain Eukaryota; kingdom Metazoa; phylum Chordata; class Mammalia; order Rodentia; family Caviidae; genus Dolichotis; species Dolichotis patagonum. The sequence goes on along the minus strand of PVJX010017285.1, from coordinate 37,980 downwards.
TCCGCTGAGTCCCGTCAATGGCCTGCAGCCCCCCGAGCAGGGCCCGGGCCCGTAGGAAGGGACCCTGCTGGGCCTGCCCACCTGGCCTGCAGCATCTAGGGCGTCTTCCTCCAGGCTTTGCTCTACTCTGTCCGAACATCTATCCCTGTGCAAAACGGTGAGCTCTCCCTTGCCTCGTGCTAGGTCTTGCTGCCAAGAAATACTCTGTGGTTCTCCTTCAGGGATGAGCTCCCTGTGACCCCTGAGTTCTTGGGGCGACCACCTGCTCTCAGTTCTGCATCTGCCATAGCAGCCATGCTTCCCCCAGTAACATCTCTTACCAAGTGCAACAGCAAGTCTGTTTGCTTTCTTTCCACAAATTTTTTATTTTGAAACCATGGTAGATCCACACGCAATTGTTAGGAAATGCTGCAGAGATCCAGGACCCTTCCCTGCTTGTCCACTGTGCCCTCCTACATAGCCATGGTCCAAAACCAACTGGCTTTGGTCACCGCCTAGTAGCCTTATTCAGATTTCAGCCGTTAGAGCTGTGGGATGAGCTGTGTTGGTTTCTGCTTGTTTGTTATTTTATCACATACAATCAAACAGATTTTCCCCGTTTGAGATGGCGTGTTTGCAGCTGGCATGACCTTAAGACACAGGCACCGAGCATACACAAACCAAATCTGAGGGCTTCCAATGACATCCCAAAGAGAGAGAAGGTCATTTTCCATAGCAGCTCACAGAGACAGGGTTTCTCTACTCACGAGATTCCTGACACCAAACGTGTGGCTTTTTCTTCCCAAGAAATTCTCCAGTGCTCTGTGGCCCCGGCTGAGGGTCCTCAGTCTGATCAATCCTAAGGACTACAGTTCCCTTGGTGGCTGCACGGGAGAGTGGGAGGTCGTGTAGGAACCGAAGCTCAGGCATCCATGCTGGTCGCTAAAAATAATTTTTCTGAATTAGCAGGAAAAGCATCAGAGGGTTTTTGATCCTATGGAGGTGGTCCAGCAGAGGAGGGACATTTGATGGTCTAGAGTGCTGGGGGGACAATAACTGGTATCTGAGGAGAGGGCTGGACCTCACGGAAATGGGGACAGGAGGTTTTAGTAACAAGGGCACAAAGAAACCGTCCTTGGCTGCTTTGTTATCCCACGGAAGAGGAGGCCTGGGTCACAGAGGGGAGCAGAGAGGCAGTGCGGAGAAGACAGCAGGAAACCTGCAAGGAACATGAGAGAGGAAACGGAGGTCGATCTGTGCCAGGGGACTCTGAAGGTCCAGGCGACTCTTAAAAAATGATTTAAGACATATTTACTGAGAACAGTGGCCTTAGAGGTGGAGTGCACTGGGGGCAAATCCAGGGCAGCTTCTAGCATGGCTGCCTGTGCCTCAGTTTCTACCTCTGTAAAATGGGAGTGGGGGATCCACCTGGCGACATTGTGGCAAAGGTCAAGAGAGGCAGTGCGTACACATCCCGGCACAGAATAGGACACAGAAAGCTTGCCCAGCACAAGGAGTCTGACTTCACCCACCCCCTGGTCCTTCTGCTCTGCGCCTCAAACCCCCTGGGACCTCCCACGGCTCCCTGGGGTCAGTTCACACTTGGTTCTTTCCGATGGGATGGTCGGTTTCTTCAGGGGACTTCAAGTCTTCCTGCTTATGAGTCTCCGTGACCAGAGTCAACCCCCGGAAGCTAGAGAGGAGATGGAGACTGGCGGGGGCAGTGCCTGTCCCAGCCCCTTGGCCAGACAGTGGGCCTGGGGCTTCCTGATATGAGCAGCTGGTAGACCTGGAGCCCACCTGCCTGCTGAGGTTGGGTCTTTCATAAATAAAATCAAAGACAGCTGTTGGGGGTCGGGGGCATGAGGAAATTGTAAAATCAATAGGCCCTGACATCAGAACTTACTATGCTGTCTGAGATACGGAACCCAAGAGTCTGGATCTGAGAACATTAGCATTTCAAAAGAGCTCAGGCGTGGTCCTGGTGGGGAAGATTAGATCATGGAGCAGCTGCTGAAATTCTAGCCTTTTGCTGCCTAGATAATAACTCCTTCCTGACATCCGATGGATGGGACCATCTTGGGCCATCTCCAAAGCCAAGAGAAGAGTCAAGAAATAATTCTCCCCTTGGCTCCTTGCACCAGCGAGCCGACTTGGAGTTGCTCTTGTGTTTGGAAGTCTGGTGATGATTTAATTATTGGTTTACAGTGAGATTTTGTTTTCCTGAAGGAAGATGTACACCCAGGGAGGGGTCATCGGACTGCGAGGTTCCCAAACCCCAGGCGGGTCTCTGGAAGGAGCTGGGTTGGGGCTACATAGCCCCATGCAGGGAGCCCCCCAGCTAGGTGGTTCCCAGAGATAGAGCACGGGGAGTCGTGGGATGCCTGGGTTTCCAAACCTGTCTGTCCAGTCATCTCACCCGTTGCTCAACTACAGGCCCCGGTTCCCTGATTTTGTGGCGTGTCAGCTACGCCAAACCACAAGCAACCCCACGGAGACAGCGCTGGGGGTCCCCATGCACTCTCCACTCTCCCCGTCCAGTCCACCTCTTGGCTTTGGGTTCCCCTGTCTTACTAAGTCCCCACCGTCTTAAAGAGCCACTGCGTTGGTGCCCTTCCATGAAAAGCACTGACCTATAGGTCCCGTGTCCATCAGGACTCTCTCCATGGCGAGGGACAAAACGAAAACTCATTTTGCTTTGAGCCCTTTAGGCACTGTTCAGTCTAGAAGCCTGAACGCCATCAAGTGTGCTGGGCCTGTCCCTCAGCATTGATTGCTTGCGAGCTGACCCACCGCACTGCACACGGGTACAGAAGTCATGAGGTGCTGAGAACCGGAGGAGACGCCCTCTCAGGGTCGGGGGCACTGAGTACGTGGGCGGGTGCAGTGGGACAGGGGCTGGTGACTGCGACAGGGAAGCACAGCGCTGGAGTTACCGGCAAGTGGGGTTCTCCTTAACAAAGAAAACACGGGGATTGCATCAGGGAACCCTACGTGCCCACCTAGGAAAGTACCAGTGCGGGTGAGTGTACCTGAGCGTGCTTAGCTCCAGGCCTTTCTGAGTCTTCTCGGTGTAAGTCGCACATTTCTGCCCAATCAGTTCAAGGACATAGAACACTTTTTTACCCCCTCAGTATCGGGCATTGAATCCAGGGTCTTCACACTAAGCTACATCCCTAGCCCTTTCCATTAAAAAAATTTTTTTTATTATTAACTCTTTTTTAAAATTTTATTTAATTTTTTTTATATTATTAACTCTTGTGATCTCACTTCATTGCTAGGTTGCCCCAGCTGGGCTCAATCTTCCGCTCCCTCTGCCTCAGCCTCCAGAATGCTGGGCTTACACGGATGAGCTACCAGCCCCGCCAATAGTACATTCACAAAGGAGGCTTGTCCTGCGTCCAGTTCAAGGCCACGATCCCATGCTCAGAAAGGAAAGATGGCAGAGTCAGAGAATTCAGTGTTACAACGAGGGAGTCTGCGGTGGGTTACCTGAAAGAATCAGTCAGTGAGCTTTAGCTGACTTCTCCGCAGTTTCTCCAAAGGCTTTTACTTCGAAGGTGCATGAACAACCCCCCGAAGGTCAGAGCCCTCTCCCCGGAAGTGGTCTTGCTGAGCGGCTGCAGGGATGAAGCCTCAGGAAGGGAACTGGACCTGGTTGGGCTTTGGGCTTAGAATTGGAGGTTCTGACTGAGAGCGCTTCTGGGAAGTGGGCTGGGGTTGCTTGGAAACAGGAGAAGAGGGGCTGGGGAGCACTGGGATACCCTTCCCCGTGCCCAGGCCCTGCTCAGGGAGACCCAGTCACCGCTGTAATGAGGAACGTCTCAGAGGGCTGACCCACGAGCTCGCCTGGCCTTGCCCTGGACTGAGAGCTGCCCACAGGCTGGGCCTGGCGAGCATCCATCTGTGCAGCCCGGAGCCCAGGGCATGGCTGGTGCAGGGGGCGCTCTTGAGGTACCAGTGGGCTGAGTTTGGGAGACAGCGCCCTGTGCATGCAGAAGTGAAATCCACAGCCTCCCTCCCTGAGGTTTCAGGACTGGAGGCCCTGGACCAACGACAGGTCGGGGGGCCATCCTCTGGGGGTGCTGAGGTTGAGGGCTCTCTGGCTGCCCTTCAGTAGCTTCCCCTGTGCACTGCAGGCTTGGATCTTGGAATCTTGGAAACATTATATGTTGGGAGCACAGCCCCCTCCACCCCCACCCCGCCGGTGCCCAAGCAGCACCCAGCAGCCGCGCACCTGCCCTGAGAAATTGAAGACCGTCCCAGTTCTTCTCATTCCTCTCTGCCAGGACCTCTCCCTCCTCTGTTAGAGGAAAAACCCCAACACAGGAGGACCACACCCGCACTGAGCCCAGGCCTGCAGCTGGGGTCAGCCAGAAAGGCCAGGGAGAGTGGAGGCGGCCTCTGTCCCAAAGCCCAGAGGCAGAGAGAAGGCACAGAGGTGCTCGGGGCTTGGGGGCGGGGCCGTGGCTCCCTGCCTGGGCCAGGAGTCTATCAAGGGAGGGGCGAAGTGTACTCAGGCACCTGTGTGCCAATAACGGTCAGGATCAAAAAGTGCCCACATCCTGGGTGGGCTTGTGCCCAGAGGCAGTGTGGACCGAAGGAGGGGTGCTCTCGTCAGCTTTATTGACTATTTACAACCAGACATGGGGATCGGAACCTCCCAGTCCTGGTGAGACATTCAGCCAACAAGGGAAGAACCCGGCCCGGATCAGGGAGGGCCAGGAGGAGCCGGGAGGACCGCCCGGAGGATCATCTGCTCTTTCTAGCTCACAAAACACAATGAAACACCCCTCTCCCGCACACCCTCCGGGAGAACTTGTCTCCCAAGGGTCGGCTGGTGGATGGGTGGAGTTTTTTAGTCTTGTAATTTTGCTTATCCAACCCCCGCCTGAAGCATCCCAGCAGCCCAGCCAGATGGATGTCTTTTCTGAGGTTATTCGGTCAGGATTCACCTCATCTGCTGTGATTCAGCAAGCCTGGCAGAGGAAACCAGCTGCAGGGCTGGAGGACTGTCTGTCTTCTGGCGTCCCCCTAAGGGGGCCCAGCGGAGGCAGCCATGGGCAGCGAGGGCACTGGCATGTAGCTGCCAAACCCAAGCAGTCCCCAGGGAAGAGAGAGACTCGGTGATTGTTTATGTAAACAGCGTTGCTGTCTCTGTTCGTAACCAGGTACGTTTAGGGGTGTTCAATGGGGCAGCGCCTGGCATATTCCTATAAACCCTGTGCAACACCGAGTCAGCTCGGCAGACACCTGACACACAGAACTCCAAACAAATAATTGTACCTGACAGGCAATGTCTCCAGCAACACCAGGGAAGTACTTCCTCGAGGTGGAAGGCGGCGCCCATGAATCAGGCTTCTTTTCCACTAATGAGCGACACTATAGGAAGGGGTTAGTTCAGTGCCAGCCCCAGTGAGCCGGGGAGGAGGGACGTCACTGTCCAGGGCTCGTGGACAGAAGGGATCCCCGGTCCTTGATATTGCCTTGTGTCCTAAAGTCATTCTAGGGGTGCCTGTGCTTCAGACCCAGGTACCCAAGGCGAGTCTCTGGGCTGGTCTCACGGAGGGTGGGGGTGCTCTCCCAGCAGCTCTGTCTGACGGCCAGCCCCAAAGTGGCCTCCCTGGTCAGCCAGTCCTTCCCACAGCGGCTGCTCGCTGGGCCTCAGATGCTGCCCTGTTCACCCCCTTCTTGAACTGGCTTCTCCGGCTTCATGAAGATTCTAGAAACCCTCAGGAGAAGGAAGCCTGAGTGGGTTTGTGTTGCATGGCTCACAATCCCAGGGCCAGAACCGGGCAGCGCTGCCCTCCTCTGTGAGGTGGGCACTTCCAGATAATATTGGTGTGGGGCGATCCCTGGGTCCCTGGGATACGTGTAACCCAGGACTTCTCAAACCGGCTGGGGACTCCTTAAAAATGACTGAATACTCCGGGGGCTTTGTCTCTGCAGGTTTTAGCTGCCAACACTGCTGCGTTAGAAATGAAAAGCGACTCGTCTTCCCCTCGAGAGGATCACAAGTGCGTGTCCCCTCTGTCAGCAGCAGCGGAGCAGTGGTGTCCTCGCTCGTCATGGGCCGCCGGGAAACACCACTGTACTCCCCAGAAGAAGAGGCTCTCGCGGGTCACGGCTCAGTGTTGTCATGGAAGTGGTTCTCACCCCAAGGCCCTGTAGGGCACCCCAGGGACCTTGGCTGACCAGGGAAGTAGGGCACCCCAGGGACCTCTTAGAGAGTCGCTAACTCTTCGTAGGTGCTTCCCCCCAGTTTCGCAGCTAAAGTCGGAAATAAAAAGAAGGCGGGAAGTGGATTTGAACCCGGATCTTGGAGGCCGAAGCCTGGCCCACCTCCCCACTAGCTCCATGAGTTGCTGACCGGAGAGGGAAGGCGTGTTCAAACCGTCCCTGGACATCCCTGCAGCCCCAGTATCTTGCGCTGAGCAGCTGCCCCTCCTCGCTCCCTAAGTCCCTGAGCTGCCATCTGCCCCGGGCCTGGCTTGACCCCAGGTCCCGGCCACGGCCACGCTGCTACCTGCGGCCTCCAGGGGCTTCTGTTTGGGGCTCCGAGGCTGCCAGGTGACTGGGGCCTCGGTTTGCTTTCCAGTCCTTCCCAGGGGGTGGGAGGGGAGTGGCTGCCTGCTCCGAGGACAGGTGGTGCCTGCCCTGTGCCGTGCACTGTGCACAGAAGTCTCTGCCTCCCAGGTTCCGCCACGGCCCCTGTTAGGGACCCAGGGCTTCGGATGCCCCACGAATGCAGGTGTGAATCCTTGCCCCACCTCCGAGTGGCAGTTTTGCTCCGGGACATGTTACTTTATTCCTCTAAACTCCTACTTCCCCCTCTGTACAACGACGTCACAACAAGAGGGCTCCCTTTGTCTGACCCTGCCCACCTCGCCATCTCTGGTCTCCTCTGTCCTGCCATCTAATTGGCCCGCTTCCAGCTCCCTGAGTGCAAATCTTCCCAGCGGCTGCCTTTGCCCGTGCTGTCCCACAGCTGGCAAGTCCTCCCGCCCCTCCTCCCTTCTCAGAGTCGCCTTCAAATCTCACCTAAAAATATGCTTTCCTTTGCTGCGGGGGGCAACTACGCAGGCGGTGGCAAGAGATACCGTGGCGATCAAAGTGGTAATTACATGATTCATCTATCAGCCCTTCTAGACCTGCACTCTCCGATGCACAAGCCACTAGCCACAAATTAAATTAATTAGAATTAAATAAAATTCAAAATTCAGCTCCCAGGTGCCTCTGCCTTAACCACTCTACTGTTGTTAGTGCGAACTGCCCGATCGTCGATGGCAGCACCCAGGTTCTCCGTGTGGGGGCTTGCGGTGCTCATGGTGTAGACGCAAGGCCGGAGTTGCGGGCACTGGGCCCTGGAGCGCGCTTACCACGGCCCGGAGCTGGTGAGGCTCCCAGCCCTCACACCTCCAGGGGCTTACAGATACCTTCACACTTCCTCAGCAGCCCGGACCCAGCCTGTCCCCAGCAGGGGACTCAGGAACTGAAATGCAGAGTCAGGGACTGCGAGAGCTGGGCCCCAGCGCCAGCCCAGGGCCTGGGGGGACAGCGGCCTCCCCTGTCTGTTGCTGCTGCACCTGCCCTCTGCCTGCGCCAGTTCACTTTGGCCAGATCCAAAGGAAGTCAGAGGACAAAGGAGAGCACTCCCTTCTGTGCAGCCCTTCGAGGCTGGAGTGAGATCGGGTGGAGAATCATCAGGGTTCAGCCCAGGGCACCTAGTGTTCTCCCATCTACAACGTCGACTCTTGTGGACTGATTAAACGGCACCGTGGCTGCGCTGTCCCAGCACCCTGGGAGGCTGAGGCAGGGGGACCCCGGGTTCAAGTCCAGCCCAGTCAGCTTAGGGAGTTAGTGGTACTCTGTCTTAAAAAGTTTAAAACTTCAAAGGAGGAGTGGTCAAAGGTCATGGAGTCAATCCCCAGTGTCACTGATACCTAAATAAATACATAAAATTTTCTAAAGGTCAACCACCCTTTATTCCTGCAAGATAAGATGACTGTGTCATTGTTCCTAGGTGCCGGGAGGTCCCGGTTCCGGCCCAGGCCTGTCTCTCCACACCAGCTCCCCAGCCCCTCCCCAGGCCTCCCCGGCAGCCAGCCTCGGTTTCTGCTGTGTGTTACCCTCAGACCAGGCTTTGGGGTGGCAGAAAAGAACCTGAATCCGGCCTCACCGGTAACATGCATGATTCCACGGAGCTTCGAGGACCTGGAGAGCTCCCCAGGCCACTGTGCTGGGTGGGGACCCGCAGGTCCGCAGAGCCAGAGGTGCTGGGACCCCACCTGGCACCTCTGCAGCTGCAGCTCCCGTCCTACTAGGTCAGCAAACAGCCGCTCCGTCTCTGCCTCCTCCCCCCGACCCCACCTGCTCACTGCCACCCCAGGACCTTTGCACTCACTTTCCCCCACCTGGCAGTCCTTCATGGCTCCTTGACCCCTACCTGGAGAGAAGCCCCTAAACCATGAGTCCCCATAAACATGGAGGACCCAGGAGGACCATCCCCAGGAACCACTTTGGAGAGACCTTGCGCTTTGGAGGCCCTTGGGTCTAGTTTGGCACCAAGCAGGGACAAAGGCAGGGGCGAGCTGGCTGAAAAGACCTAGAAGGGGTCACTCTGCGCCCCTACCTCCTGCACGTTTCTCATTTGCCCCCTGGAGTCCGATGTGCTTCCCTGGCGGATGAGGAGTCGTGGGGCGCACTCCGAGCAGGCCGGGGAGAAGCCTGAGCTGCTGCAGACGTTAAAGGCGCTGTGTCAGGCGCCAGCAGCCTCGGAACCAGGCCGGAGCACGCGGCCATATGGGGATGTGGTTGCGGAAGAAATATTTATAAAATGGCTTTTCCCAATGTTTAATCTACAGCAGATGCGTCTGAAGTGAATCTGTTTGGCTTGGCTCTTGCTGCGGGGAGGAGCTGGTGCAGCGTGCGCGGCCTCAAGATGGAGGGGAGGGGACGGGGTTGCCCGGGGCTGCCCGGGGCTGCACGCTGACTCAACTCCGGAGGAGGCTGGCGGGGGGGGGGACACACACACGACAGACACGACATGACATAGCCCGGGCTGGGGGGACGCAGGGCTGGGGGAGCCACAGGAAGTTCCCGAGGATCCCCACGCTGGACTTCCTCTCGGGTGCGCAGTGCGTCTCATCCGCACCTGGAATGATGAATCGACTGCTGCGTTTCTTCCTGAAGGGTTTCGCGCACTAGGATTCCGCATGAGTGAGGGGCCACGCGTCACCGATTCTTAACCGTAGCATTTGGGCAGAAGGGAAAACAATCCCTTCTTGAGCGTGCTTAACAACACGGATGTTTCTGGAACCAGAAGGAGACCTGCCAATTTCTTGGTTTCTTTAACTCCTGCTTGTTGTCCCTCAGTCACCTTTGCGGTGGCTCAGGTCCCTGACAGCTGAGCCCCCTCCTGCCCCAGGGCCCTTGCACAGTCTACTCCCTCAGCCCAGCGGCTCCTGCCTGCCTCTTGACCACGTAACCCTTTCTCCTCTCCCAGCCCTCACCCTTTCCTCGGTAAGGCATCAGGTGAACTTTGAAATTCAGAGGAGGTTTTCTCCCATCAAACTTGTGCTCCTCTCTCCTTGCCCCTCTTGCACTCTGAACCCCATTTCCATGAATGTGATACACAGCCCTGGTCTGCCTCACATCGGGCGCCTTGCCCACCCCAGGGCCTCCACACCTGAGGGATGCCCAGCCCAGAGGAGGTGCCCGGCCAATGTTTGCTGCTGGCATGGACAGGGCAAGAGGTGGTAAGGGACAGGTGGCCCCAAGGGGGGCACACAGCACAGAGTCAGCGCAGTTTGCAGACACTGCTGGGGTCCCCCGAGCCTGGAATGGTCTCCCACACCTGTCCTGGGTGTGGAAGGCAGGCTGACGGCCCCCTCCTGGGACCCATGGCTATATCACCTTGCATGGCAAAAGGCTTTGGTGGGGGTGATTCCATGGAGAATCTCAGGAGTGAAAGTTGTCTGGATTATCCAGGCATGGGGCGAGCCCAACACGGGTTTAAGAGTCGGTAAAATTTAAGACGATCTCAGCTTCACTAACTGTTCAGGAAATGAGGGCGTGGTGGTGTGTGCCTATAACCCCACACTCAGAAGGCTGAGGCAAGAAGACTGCTTTGGGCACCAGCCTGCGTTGTGCAGTGAGTCCAAGGGAAGCCTGAACTGCACAACGCGACCCTATCTCAAAATTAAAATAAAATAAAATAAAATAAAATAAAATAAAATAAAATTGAATTTAAAACACAAACAAAAGCTCGTACATGTTGATGAGGGTACAGAGAAAGGAACACCTTGTGCGCTCGCAGTGGGGACATGACACGGTGCCACCACTGCAGGAAATGGTCTGGCGCTCTTAAGTCAAGAACAAAATTACAGGGGATCTGCAGTTCCACTCTGGGGATAAACACATGTAGACACACAGGCCCCCAAGACGGGAAGCAAGGACTGGAGCTAAGAACGGCACACCGGGGTCCCAGCAGCACGTGCACTGTAGCCAGAGGCAGCAGCAACCCGGGGGTCCCTCGAGGGCAACAGATAGAAGACACGGTGCAGAGTGACAACATTCCACTTCCAAAAGGAAGGCGATTGTGACACTGGCTGCAGCAGGGTGAACCTGAGGACATTATGCTGAGTTAACTAAGCCAGCCACAGAAGCCAGACGTGGTAGGTGGGGGCCCACACATACCAGGTACGCAGAATAGCCGGGTTCATCCCGGTGAACAGTAGGGCAGTGGGTGCAGGGGTGCATGGGGGAATGAAGCGGGGTCAGTGTGTTGGAGGACAGAGGTCCAGGCTGGGGATGGAGGCTGGCGCGGGTTGGCCTGGTAGTGTACCTTATACTCAGTGCTGCTGAGCTGAGCCCTTAAACTCTTAGGATGGCGAATTTTTTAATATATTTTGCCACCATTAAAATTTATTTTTAAAATAGCAGGAAATTTGCTGGCTGCTCTGCGTGAGACACACATTCCAAAGAAGGGTCAGATTGGTGACAGCCTGAGCAGCACCTGCCCTTGGTGCTAGTCTGGGCCGGGGACCCTGCCCTCGTGAGGAGAGAGGTCACAGCCTGCAGTGGCGAGGAGCGGGGATCTCAGTCCCACAACCCCAAGGATTCGAACTCTACCTCCTGCAGGAGCTCCGCGCAGGGCGGCACCTGGCTCATGGCTCTGAGCCGCAAGGGACTTCCCTCCTGCAGAGGTGCAAGGTGATAAACTCACCGCATGGAGACTGCTAAGTCTGTGCTAATTTAGGGCCACAGAACTCTGTCCCGACACCCCGGAAGTTAAACAGATCTTGAGGCTCACTCAGCATGGTGCAGGGAGGGACAGTCCCAGCCTCAGTTTCCTCGCCTGTGTGGTGAACGGTGGCCTCGCTGAGGTTTTCTGCCCCCTCCCCGGTCCCCTTTACTCGGCAGAGGGGACCTTGTGTTGAGTGAGACCTTGTACAGGTCCAAGCATGCAGAGCGGGAAGTGCATTGTTATAGGTCTTCTCAGTCCAAAGCAAGACTGAGGGCCTGGGCTCGGCTCTCAGGAATCCCCCACCCCACTCCTGGGGCCCCTGTCCCCACCTCTGCAGAGCCCTAGGTGACCTGCCCTGTCACTAGATGGTCAACCTAGGCATCCTGAGAGCCCTTAACTCTGACACTTCAGATCTGTCATTTGGACAATCCCAGCTGCCTGCAAACACGAACATGGTCACCATCCCTACTTCCCCGCCTGGTCTTCTACTGCTCTTGGCACAAGGTGACACCTTGCCTTGTCCTGCTGACTTCCTGGTCCCCATCCCCCACACTTCCCACCCTCCCCTGAGCTTTAGCTTTAGCCATGTAATTTGTGCTTACCACGTGGCCTTTGCACACGCAGTTCTCAAGCCTGGAATAGCATTGGCATCCCAGGGTACGCACGTACCTGCTCCTCATCTTGTCTTCTTTCCCCTCCCTGACTTAATCAAGCCTCCCTTGGCTCTCCAGTCTACCCCGTAAAGTGTTCTCACAGCCCCCATTTCTCTCCTTGGTGGCACTGACCAGAATTACTATATTATACCTTTTTTTTGCTGCTTTTTGGTCTCCTTTACTAATATAATCCAACACTAATATAGCATTTCAATTGTGCAAACCATTTTCTAAGGAATTTATTATTTATTTATCTTACGTTCAGTGAATTCTTCTAAAGTTTATATTATTATCATCCCCATTGAATAGACAAGGAAACTGAGGCACAGAGATATAACAACTCTTGAAGCGTCACACACTAGTGGAAAGAGGAGCTGGAGTCCAAGACTAGACAGCTGCTGTTCTGCTTTGTGTCTGGACATCCCCTCCAGCCCCATGCACTTTTATGTGGGGCTTTTTCCAAGGGAGCTAAATCTAGAATTTGGGATTGATTCATGGTTCGGTGCTGGGATTGAGAGTTCTGGGATTAAGGGCGGGTGATGGCAGGATCAGTCCTCCATGCACGTCATAGAAACCAAATCCACCCATGCGTCCCTGGCCCAAGCTTAGGCATATCCGATTCCCACTGACCACTTTCACTCATCGGAATGAGAGAGCCAGGACCAGTGAGCCAGACAGACCCTGTATGCACCTTATTTCCAAGCCCCGTGACCCCGGACCAACTGCTTCTGCCCCCTGCTTCTCATCTCATCCCATCTTTTGGAAAGATGGGATCCTCCTGGTGGTTAGGCGTATCTGAGATTGCAGACCACAGGCTCAGCTCCTGCTCCACAGACGCTGGCCACACTGCCTCCCTTCGCGCCCTCTCAGCCTTCCACTGTTCCTTTTCTGCCCTGTTTCCCCTCGTGGAGTTTCCAGCTCCTGCTGGGACAGATGTGAGGAAATGACCCTGCCCTCCACTCCCTGCGCCCCTCTGATGAGAGACTTCTTTGGAATGTAATTCTTTCCCCATTAATCATCAGGCAGACAGCTCTCCTTCTCCAGCCCTCTTAAGCAAACAACAACCAAAAAGCGGACTCTTTTCTTCCAACTCAAAGTACAGATTTGTATAATAAAAGCAGAGCTGTTCCCTACAGGGTGGGGGGGCACTTTCATCACTTGAAGAGGTCCCCCCACGCCTGTCTCTGAGGCACGGGGTGAAAAGCAGACAGGACCGTTCCCAGCCACGGACAGGTCTCCACCAAGCCTGGCTTGGAAAAGCCAGGCGGGTCCTGGACTTTACTCCCAGCTATGTATTTTCTCTTGAACTCCGGATTTCTGGCTTCCTTATCCCCAGCTTCCATTTCCCAGGCCTGCAGTGACTAAGCTGAATGCTCAGAGGACTGGAGCACGGCACCAAGTGACCTCGGGACCTCAGGCCGGGGTTCAAATCCTGGCAGGCACGCAGAGTTTGGGCAAAGCACCACATTCCCCAGGCCCGGGCTCACAGTGGAAAGCGGGAGTAATAAAGCGATAGCTGGGGCTGACTGCAAGTCACAGAGTTGCCTGCGGGCAGCAGCTGCAGGTTCGGGGATCCCCAGACCGTCCCCAGGCTCAGTAATTGGCTAACGATCTCTCAGGCACCGAAATCGGTTGTACTGATGGCTACAGTTCATTACTGCAAAGGACCTGCATTAAAACAGACTCAGGAAGCAGACACTGGGACAGCTGTGAGTGTGGGCATCTCAGCTGTCCTCTCCCAGGGGAGTTTCAGTCAGTACTGACCCCCCTGGCAGTGCGTGACCACATGCATGAAGTGTCGCTAGTTTGGAAAGCTTCCCAAGCTTTCTCTGCTGGTTTCTGGGGTGTCTAGTTTGCACTAGTTTCTGCTGGGACTCAGTCACGTAGGCGACATGGCCCACCTCAAGAGCCAGCCTTTTGTCTCCAGTCTGTCCAGGGGTCAGCTGATCGCATATCCTGAAGACATCGCCATGAACAATGCCGTCAGCACAGGCTATCTAGTGCGTCCGGAGCCTCCTCGGGAATCAAAGACACGCATCACACAGGACACTCCAAAGGCTTAGGAGGGCTTAGAAGCGACTTCTTGTGCGCAAGTCAGGAGCAAAGGGCAGAACTCGCTTCAGATGATGTTAATTCTTTACTATCCACAAGGTTAGTTGCAAAATAGGGGCTGATCCTCCTCTTGCGCCTCCAACCAGTATGGTGACGCTCACACTGGTGTACAAAGAGCAGGACACAAAGATGGCCACTGCAGCATCGCTTACAAAAGGGAAGAGGAAAGCGGTGACACTGATGCTCAGAAAGGGGCATTTCAGCACGTGCAGGACACATGCCCTGGGAGAAGACAGAGCCTCGCTGTGGGCACTGAGGTAGGAGGTGGCCAAGGAGATGCCAGTTGTACAGTGATTGTGTCCAGTGGCTGTTGGCCCTGTGCTGGTGATTTAAAATTCTAACCCCTGCCGTTCCTGCCTCTAAGTGGGGAGCGAGGCTGCCGGGACCGAGACAGGCAGGTGAGGAGCTCTTCGTGGACAGCGTGGTCACCAGGCGGGAGCCTCAGAAGGTGGTGACTCCCCGTTTGACAGAGCGCTGGAGTGGCTGACTTGCTCATGCTCATTCAGCTCCGGGAAGCCCTGTGCTGGCTGCTTTTGGACGTGACAAAACCAAAACAGATCTTTATGCTCAAGGAGCGGCCAGTCCAGTGTGGAAGACGGACCTGAAGACGCGAGCGCTTGTCCAGACTCACACGGAAAACCCTGCATGTCCTGCTCACAAGGAAAGCAGCCGGAAGACACTCAGAGAGCAGCTGGCCGGGCAGAGTGGGGCGATGGGAGTCTGCGAAGGATTTGGGTACAATGGTGGTCGTAGGAGCTGTGTCTAGAGTCAGGAAGGGAAAAGGTACACGGGAAGGACACAGGAAGTCGAAGTCTGGTTAGAAATCACCCGGGGTCATCTGGGCCGATGAGCGAAGGTGTGGTTCCTGCCCACACTTCCTTCCCAGGCCCTGCTTCCCCCGGCTGTGTGGGCAGCTGGCCTCGAGGACTCGCTGTGGAATATGCAGGACTCTGCTGAGTCCAGCCACTGTGCGGTGGGGACAGAGGAGGGGCTCACACCACAGAAGGGGGCCACGGCACAAGCAGCCCTCGTCCTCCCCAGCTGCTTCCGAAGGCCCCCGTGGGCTGGCTCCTTCCCTGGGACTGTGTCCTTGATGGAGGGCGACAGAGACGTGACATGAAGAGCACTGCTGGGGACAGAGGACGCACAAGCTCCTGACCCTTAACCACTGGCTCATTAAAAGCATGATGAGTGTTGTCACTGAGAGAGACAGGGACCTCGAATTGGCTTTTGCTAAATATCATGAGTCTTCACTTGAGGCTGCAAATGCTTAGTAACTAAAAGCAGAACAAAGCTTGACCTTCATTTCACGGCATCTGGGTCAGATCCTTCTCAGCGCTGCACGTGGCCATGTTAGTCATCCAGGGAGCGTCTGTCCTGAAAGTTTGTTAGCCCTGAATTTATCTAGCTTCTCACATTGCCTGTTTTGTTTTGCTGTTGGTGGTACTTGGTAGTGAATCCAGGGCCTTTGCAGTGAATTACACCCTCAGCTCTAGTCATTTATGTATTTAATTTATCCCAAGACAGGGTTTGACTAAACTGTCCAGGCTGGGAGAATTTGCGATCCTCCTACCTCAGCCTCCCAGAGTGCTGGGATCGCATCGTCTTTTAACTGAGATCACCTACACTGCTCAGAAATCTCCACTGCCCTAAGTCCCTGGTCACCTTGGATTCCAGCAGAGCCTCACGTCGCTGAGGCCGTGGGGATTCTTCCGTGGGTACTGGCTTTGCCTCACAGAGAGCCCAGAAAAAGGTCAGAAGCCTGGTCCTGGGACAGTTCCTCCACCCAGAACTGGGTGCGGCTGTGTCCCTCTGAGGCCCAGGAGCCGGACCAAGCTTTGCAGGCTCCATGTTCACTTCCCTGTTTCATTAGGACCAAGAGGGTGGACCCGCCAGTGGTAGGGAGGACCGGAAGTGCCCTTCGCAGCCAGCACTTGGCAGACCTTGAGGACAACCTTCTGTCTCTGCTCACCTTGGTCCTCATCCTGGAAGAATTTGTCCGAGCGAGCCCAGTGGGGACACAGGAACGCAGTGAAACTGGGTTGTGAATAACAAGCCCAGTTGCCGGGTGAGGTCACCACGGATCCACTATGTCAGTCCCCAAGAATGTTTTGCTTTCCCTCCGCCTTTTGGGTGACCCCCTGGAAGGTGGCTGCAGTGGGTCACTAAAGAGAGGGCAATTAATTTTTACAGCCCTCTGCTCTCCACGGCCACTGCATGCTGGGCTGAGGTCACTCTTGCCACTTTCTTGTCATCTGTTTTAAAGATGTTGGTGTCTTGAGACTCACACCTCCCCAGTGAGCTCAGGCCCCAGGTTCAAGGGAAAACAGCCCTGTGACTCGGGCAGCTCGGCAGAACTCCCAGCGGGACGTGGAGGTGACATCGGAGACTGCCACCTCCTCAGCCTGAGTTTTCTCATGGTCCGAACTCAAAGTTTCAGCTCTGATCACATTTGCCAACCTTGAGTCACACCCGACTCACCACCATCATTCTGGCCTTACCTGTCACCTGCACTAGAATTCTGTCATGGTGGGATTTTCCCCCTATAAATCACCTCACATTTTTAATTACACATAGCTAATTTAAAAGGAGACTTGGTCTCACCACCTGTTATGGTTGGATGTGATGTACCCCCAAAGCCAGTGTGTTCAGAAGTGGGGTTTTTGAAAGATGACTGGATCCCATAGACTTGGAACTCACGAGTGGACTGACCCGCTGTGGGATCCCGGGGTGACGCCATTGCTGGGAGGAGGCGGAAGTGGGGCCCGGGGCTGGGGGAAGGGAGCCCCCTCACTCTCCTCGCTCCCCTATTTCTGCTTCTCAGCAGCCACGAGGCGAGCTGCTTGGCTCCAGTGCAGGCTCCACCACCATGTGCTACCTCCCCTCGGGCCCACGGTGACAGGGCCACACGACCACGGACTGGACTTCCTGAAACCATGAGCCAAAAGAAATCTTTCCTCCTTTAAGTTAATGTTCTCAGGTATCCGTCAGAGCAATAGAAATCTGACACCTACGTCGTCCTGGTGTTCCTTGCCATCAACAGGAAGGAACTGCACAGAGAAAGTCTTGACCACAAGCAAGCATGACTGAATTCCAGGCAGCCCCACTGCCTGCTGAAGACACCCCTCACCCCCCACTGCTGCAAAGGGAGCTTAGGAAGCCCCAGGGACTCTTGGTGACAGATAAAGATTTTCCCTGTCCGCGCATCTACAGTTTCAAAACACCATAAGAACCAGTGCCCTAAAATCTAAAACCACCTCCCTCCCAGCCAGCTCAGACCTCCCCTAAGTGACCCCTGCTGTGTGTGATGACTGGTTTTCGGGGCGCCTCAAGGCTCATCCCCATGGGGGGCTTGGACTCTGCCTGAGACTAGAGTTTGCAGAAGGGGCTCGGCTCAAACTTAAGGAACAGAGCAGGTGCTTGTCAGATGGCAGCAGGAGTGGACTCCAGCTTGATCACCTGAAAGTGTCACTGGAAAAGCCAGGAGCAGCCTTGCAGTGCAGGTGCTGTGCACACACATGCACATGCGCGCGCACGCGCACACACACACACACACGACACACACACACACGGACACACACGGACACCATGCTCTTCTGGGCACTGGTGAGCTCACCAGCTGCACTTCCAAAGCCGTAGAAGACCCAGCACACCCTGAACCCCTCTGACTCCTTCCTCAGTGTGGCCGGAAGGAGTCCTGTCATTCCAGCACCCCAGGAGTGACCCCACGGGGCTGAGCCTGACCGACACCAGCAGCAAACAGTCCCCAAATCCCCAGAAAAGTTGAAGTGCCGGGATGAGATGAAGCTTCCCACATACTTAAGAAGGAGAAAGCTCTTCTGGGTGGGGGTATGAACCCTGAGCCTGCTGGTCAGGCTGGGGTGCTTTGGAGCCCCTGGAACCACATTCTACTTGAGGCTGTCAGCTCTACCCCTCCCCCCACTGACGCCAACTTGGAAATGGGCCGGTTATTCCCGCCTCCCTGTCAGCCGTCAGCCTCCCGGCAGGTCTGCCCAGCATCTGCTTAATATGCCAGACGTCCCTCCTGGCTGCGCAGCATGTGAACGCGGGGAGTTTGGGGCCAGCTCAGCGCTGTTCCGTCTGCTGCCACGCGGAGCCCACGCTTCGGAGGGAAAGCGTGCCGTGCACCCCCTCTTTGAACATCAGACGCCTTCAGCAAAGGCAAAGATGGTCGTGGGTCCCGAGGGGTCCCAAGTCTCGGCCTTGCCCTCCTCATCTGGACTAGGAGGACAGACACTGTCCCTTCCTCCCAAGGAGGACAGGAGGAGGGGCTGGCAGAAGGTCCGCCAAGGCCTGAGCACCAAAGCTCCTCGGGGCTGGACAGTGACCCCCAGAACGTGCGCTTTCCAGAGCCGCAGATGGACCTTAATCGCCAGCAGGGTCCTTGCAGATGCGGTTAGCTCATTTAACCATAATCGACCAGAGGGGGCCCCACATCAGTGGCTGGGGTGGAGGGACACAAACTAGAGGGACCAGTGGGAAAGGAGCCCGAGCTTCGGGTCAGGAGAGTGTGGGGAGGCGAGGTGGGAGCCGTGCAGCCCCAGGCAGCCAGCTGTGCCGCAGAGCCGGGAGCCCGTGGCCACTTCTCTCCTTCACCCCGCAGGAATTCAGTCAGTTCCACTCCACGTCACTCACGGTGCCGGCAGCCGGCAGCACACAGGGCACCGTGCGAGGCTGAGGCAGCCAGCACTGAAAATGAAGCAGTGTCAGACTTAGCAAAGATCCGGGGACCTGGACAGCTGGGAGGGCAGTGGAAACAGAGAGACTGTCCGCACACAGGAGATCCTAGAAAGCTTCTAGACCCTTTCTGTCGTTCCCTAGATACTGGGGTGTGCTAGTATGATCTCTCCTGAGAAGCTCAGTGCTTGCTCTCGGTCATGGAAATGGAGATTTGTCATGCGGTTGAGTCTAACAGCTCATCATTCAAGAATGAGGTCCTGTAATCCCAGCACTTGGGAGGCTGAGGCAGGAGGATCCTTGCAAGTTCGAGACCAGCCTGGGCTACAAAGTGAGCTCAAGGCCAGCCTGAACTACCTAATGAGACACCGTCTTGAAAACACGAAAAAGAAAACAGAAAAAGAAACAGAAAAAAAGAATGCTGTCATTCCTCATTCCTCACTGGGAATCCCTGAGGTTGCACTGGTTGGTCCCTCAGTGAGCAAATCACCTTCATGGGTTGATTCTTAGGATCACAGAAAATGGGCCATAAGGTCCAGGGATGTTTCCAGAAGATTCAGGAAACTGCACACGCATGGCGGCTGGGATGAGCCCGACCTGAGGACCACTATGCCAAGCCAAGGCAGCCAGTCTCGAAGGCACAAATGCTGCGCAAATGCATCTGAAGAAGACTCCAGAGTCTGCAGATTCACAGGGACAGGAAGCAGAACAGAGGACTGGTGTCTAAGGCGGACAGAATTCCAGCTGGGGCCGTGAAACCTTCTCGAGATGGCCGGCAGCCATAGTTTTGGGTGCATAACAATGTGAACATGAATGAATTAATGAGCCCAGAAAAGATACATTGGCTCTTATGCACATTTTGCCACAATTCGGAGAGGTTTTCCCAAAAGCCACTTTCGGATTTGCACAAAGCTCCTGTTAGCAGCAGGAGCTTTCAACTCATTGTCTGGAAGCCGGGACCACTACCACCTGGAGTCTGCCATTCTCGGGTCCATCCTTTGTCACCCTGTCACTGCCCCCTTCAGCCTCACCAGCCAACGCGCCAGCGCCTGAGGTCACAGCTGCAGCCCAGGTCTCCGGGCACAGCCCGTCCACTGACACCTCGCAAAGTCCCCGGCTGTTTTGCTAACAGGGCCAAGCCAAGGCTGGAAGGATCCAACCCAGGGCTCTGGAAGTTTCCACTTCTGCATTTTTCAAAGGCGTTCAGCCTCTGCTGGAGCCAAGTATGCCTCAGGTAAATATTTGCTTTGGTCCTCTGTGTCCCTGGGGGACCAGGCCTGGGGCCAGATGAAAGAAGCAAAGCGCGGGGAATTTATGCAGTGGAAACCCCAGGGCGAAGAGGAAAGCCAGATGCTGTGCCCAGCTGCTCTGGGCCCCTGCCTGCCTCGTCCCCAGGCCAGCCCCAATCCGCGCGCCTGCAGGAGACGGATTCTCTGTGACAGTACTGAATGCTGCTGTGCTGCTGATTTTTTATCTTTTAAGCTTGATTTTAAAGAGAAAAAACCCAAAATTTTAAAGCAAGATGACGAGAGTGACAATGGTTAATACAGTGCAGATTGTCGTCTTTAGAGTACAAGACAGAGGCATTTAACTGTCCAAACAATGTTAGCACAAACCTTTCTTACAGATGAACTAAGAGAAATTAGTGGATAACTAGCTTAACTATATATATTTTTTCTTTCCTTTCCTTTTTTTTCCCTCCTTTCCCCCATCCTACTTTTTCTTTTCTTTTGAACAGTTTTTTCCCATCTCACAATATCTATTGTACAATTTGGATCTTATTGTCTCTTTCAGCTTCTCTTACTAGGCAGGCAATATGACATTTACACCTGTGAGTCTGATTCATTTTACTTATGAGTATGGGGTCAAGTTGCAACCATTTACCTAAAAAGTCTCAAGTTTATCCTTCTTTGTGGCTGAGTAGTACTCCAGTGTATAAAAACACTACATCTTTTTTTTTTATCCATTCCCCAGTTGGTAGGCATTTTGGTTGTTTCCAAGATCTAACTATTACATATTGTCATAAACATGGGTGCACATATTTCACTGTGATATCATGTTTTTAATTCTTAGGGAAAGATACCCAGAAGGGGGATAGCTGGGTTGAATGGGATCTTGAATCCTAGTTTCTTGAGGTATCTCCACACTGATTTCCACAGTAGTCTACACTCCCACCAACAGTGGAAAAGGGTTCCTTTCCCCCCACAGCCCCTCCAGCATTTGTTATTGGTTGATTTGTTGATGATAGCTATTCTTTCTGGGCTGAGATGGAATCTCAGTGTTGTTTTAATTTGCATTTCTCGAATGACCAGTGATGCTGAACATTTTTTCATGTATTTATTTACTATTTGTATTTCTTCATCTGAGAAGCATATATTCATCTCAGATCCCCAGTTTTGAATTGGGTCTTTAAATTTGGGAGATCTGATTTTTTTTTTAGTCCTTTATATGTTCTTGATAGTAATCCTTTGTCTGAGGAACAGCTGGCAAACATTTTCTCCCAAGTTGTGAGTTGTCTCTTCACTCTATTGGAGGTTTTCCTTGCTGTGTGAAAACTTTTTAATAAGACGAGATCCCAGTGGTTGATTCTTTGTGATAGTTCCTGTGTGATCAGGGTTTTATTCATGAATCCTTTGCCTATACCAATAAAGCCTTTGCCTACAAAAGCTTTACCTATTCTATTTTCCAGCGGATTTAATGTTTTTCCATTTTAATATTTAGATCATTGATCCATTTCAAATTTAGTTCAGTGCCTGCTGAAAGATATAGGTCCAGTTTTAATCTTCAGCATGTGAAGAGTCAGTTTTTCCAGCACCATTTCTCTAATTCTGTGGGATATGCTGTTGGAATTTTGATTGGAATTGCATTAAATCTGTATAACAGTTTTGGAAATTTTTACTGAAGTGGTTCTTCCTTCCCAAGAGCAAGGTATATTTTACCCTTTTCCTATACTCTCTTCAGTTTGCTTTTTAGAGTACTGTAGTTTCCAATGTAGAGGTCTTTTACATCCTTTATTAGATTGATTCCTAGATATTTCATTTTTTGGATGCTATTGTGAAAGTTGTTTTCTTAGCTTTTCCTCTCTGTGAGTTTGTTATTTATATATAGGAAGGCTATTGATTTTTGAGTGGTGATGTTTTATCCAGTTATGGGACTGAATTTGTTTATGAAATCTAGCAGTTTTTCTAGTGGAATTCTTGAGGTCTTGTACATAGAATATTATGTCATCTGCAAATAATGATAGTTTAACTTCTTCCTTCCTTTCCTATCATCACTACTTTTATTTCTTTCTCTTGTTCTGGCTCAAGTTTCCAGGACTGTGTTGAATAAGAGTGGAGACAGTGGACATCCTTGCCTTATTCCTGATTTTAGAGTAAAAGCTTTTAGGTTTTGTCCATTTAGTATGATGTTGGCTGTTGGTTTGTCATAGATGGATTTTATCAGATTGAGATGATGGTCATCTATTACAGTTTCCTGTAGGGTTTTTATGGTGAATTGGTGCTGGACTTTGTCAAAAGCTTTTTCTGCATCTATTGGGATTATTATATGGGTTTCGTCTTTAGTTCTATTAATGAGATATATTACATTTATTGATTTACATGTATTGAACCACCCCTGTATGAATGAATCCAACTTGGTCATAGTGTATAACCTTCTTGATAATTTGCTGCAGTCTGCTTTCCAGTATCTTGTTGAGGATTTTTTGCATCAACATTCATTAGGGAGATTGACTTGTAATTCTCTTTCTTAGCTGGGTCCTTCTCTGGTTTTGGTGTCAGAGAAATGCTTGCTTCCAGGAATGAATTTAGGAGTGTTGCTTCCCTTTCAACTTCCTTAGAGAGTTTGAGAGGTAGTGGGGCTAGGTCTTCTCTAACTTTCTTGTAGAATTCAGCAGTGAATCTGTCAGCACCTGGGCTTTTCTTTGTTGGTAGGTTTTAGTTATGTTTTTGATCTCATTGATTGGTAAAGGTTTATTTGTTTATATCTTCTTGATTCAGCTTGGATAACTCGTATGTATCTAAGACTCTGCCTCCTCCTTCTGCATTTTCTGAACGGTTCCTCCTTTTGCACAAGTGTACAGTGAGGCCTGAGTGTGCCGCGTGCACGCCTGGGAAGGGTAGCCGAGGGGCTGAGGAGTCCTGCTCTGACAGGCTGCCCAAGGGGCCAGTGCAGTGCACCGGGGTGCCGCTGTCACAGGCGTGGAGCTGGGTGTGCCCACTGAAGGGCTACGCTGACGGAAGAGGACGAAGGGGAGGTGGGTGCCAGGGCCCAAGACGCCTCTCAGCCAATCCTGTCAGTCCAGCTCGCTGCTGCGGCCTCTGGAGCCGACTCAAAGCAGCTAAGAGACCCTGGGGAACCTGCTGAATCCGGGGAACAGCTGGATCCAGGGGCTCACGCTCTGTCTTCCGGCTCTGTTCCCTTCTTACCTTCGCTCCCAGGACAAAACGAAAGGTCTTTTCCTTTCCAGCTCCAAAAGCAGTGGTTCCAGGGAAGGAGCATTTCGGGCCCAAGCACCTGAGACGAGGAATGGGGCCGTGCTGGGCCTGGTCACCTGCCACCCCGTGGGGCTGGGAGTGGGATCCTGAGGTTCTGTCAGTCTTTGCACTTCAAGGCAGTTGGTCCCGGGGTTTATGCCGTTACCTCCTGTTAGATGGTCTTCAAGTGGCACCGTGAAAGCCTCCTTCGGGAGAAACGCTTTACTGAGATTGAGCACTAGCCCGGAGGTGGACCAGCCTCATGGGATCTTGTCCTCCACTCCCAGCAAGCTTGATCCAGGCCAGCGGCGTCCCCCCGGCCTGCACTGACAACCCGGATGGCGGGGTGGGGGAGGGTGGGAGTTGAGGCCAGGGAGGCAGAATCCGGACAGATGCGTTTCGCTGAGGGCCTCCTCCCTAAGAACGTCTGTCCAAGGCCTTGGAAGACTTGTCCTGGCCCATGCTCCCTGGGAGGCGGGAGGCACCGCTCCCACATGCACCCCACATCTCAGCTCCTCTCTTCAACTGGAGGCCAGTCCAGCAGTGGGTCCAAGGTGACGGGTGGCCTCTGCCAGGCCATCAGGGGCTCTTCCCTAAAGTGGCTGTGCTGTGGCAGAGGGACTTGGAGCTGCTGGGACACCCGGAGGAGAGCTGGGCTGCCTCCTCCTATGGGCTGGGGCGGAGCTACAAGCCAAGGAGACCGCTATGAGAAGCGATAAAAAGAATCCAGGAGACAGGGCCTGAGCCCCAGACCCAGCCATACCTGCAACCGTTCCTCCCAAAACTCCTAGAAGTTTTCCTTCTGTTTTTTAGGTAGCTTACAGTGGGCTTCTGGACCTGCTCTAGAAAGCGTAATTGACCCACAGGGGGACTGGAAGGAACGAATGACTGGCTGAGGTGGACTGAGGGTTCAAGACCCATTCTGAGCTGCTTGTGAGTCTTGCTAGCCTGACTAGTTTATTCAACAACTTACTAAGCACCCGGGAAAAGAGACGGGGCTGGTGACTGTCATTCCACGGGCTCTGCAGCGCGGGCTGGTCAGGGCTGAGCTTGTCACAACCAGCTCTGCAGCTGAGGGCTCTCAGTCTCCCCCTGTGCACGATGGGCAGTGCTAATAGCACCCTCAGGCTGGTGGCATCATGGGAGGCTGGAAAAGCCAGGAGGAGCCCCTGGACCTCCCATGCTGCCTCAGGCCCCATCGTAGTGCAGGCCACACAGCACTGTGGTCACCTGATCCCCCAGCCTTGTCTTGTGCAGGGAGCTGTCTGGGGACCAGGGTCTTGGCTGTCTCCTTTACTAGGGCGTCTTCACTCAGCTCCCAGTCACTACACATTGTGACTGCCACAGGGCAGATGTTGGGTCTTTGCACTGTGAGTTGGTAAATTCATTCCCCAAAGAAATGCTTCGATGTCACCCCAAGAACCTTCCATCCCCAGCCTCAAGCCCCCAGCCGGTGAGACCACTGCTGTCCTGTGCAAAACCTGCAGCCCACACCCCACCAGCAGGGTCCAGCATCAAGGGCCACTGTTTTGCGTCCCCTGCTTGACTGCCAGGGACAGGAGTGCTGTCTTGTCTTGTCTGTCCTGAGAGCACAGGGCCGTCCCGGTGGTGTTGGCACAGTGGGGTTTTTCTGAAGAGCCCTCCCTCCTATTCCTGGGCTCAGGGGCAACGGGCACAAGTGGGGACTGCTTGCCGGCCATGATGGCTCTCGAGGTTGGAGACAGGAGTGACCCTGCCTGAGAGAGGGAAGTGGGTAAGAGGAGAGTGGGGGACCCCAATTGTGGGACCAAGCACAGCCACCACCCCCTGCTGACAGGCCACAGTGACAAGTGACTCAAGTCTCTGTGCCAACGTCTCCTTGTCCACAGAAGGCAACTAAGAGTGGAGCCAGCCCTGCAGGGCTTCTGGGCTGACGGGGGAAGCGACCACACTCCCAGTGGTGCGAGGAGCCCTCAGCCACCTGCACGCAGCTCGAGCCTCAGCCCTGGCCCTCACTCACCGCCTCTTCATGCAGGACACGAGCAGGAGGCCCGCAGCCTGGGCCAGGGCCTCTTTGCCCACCGTTGTCACCTGGTGCTTGTCACAAGCTGGCTGGCTGCATCTTGCAGAGTAGAAACAGCTACCAGGGAAACTACCCCAGGCAGCCAGGGCCCCCGCAGGGTGACACGTCCGCTCAGACCTGTCCTTCCCCTAAGTGGCTCAGGTGCTCAATCCTCAGGTCAATAACTGCTCCCTCTTCTATTTGTTACAGAGAACAACAGTCACAATTTTAATTTACAGGTTGTCTGTAAATTATTGCCTGGTCTGATTTATAATTCATAGTACAATATTTATTTCCAACAGGAAATTAATTTTGGAAACTCAGTGGGTGATTAAATTAAATTGTAGAACCATTCTGCTTGCAGGGGAGGGAAGTGAGTAACGGGAGGTTATATTTAGAGTAAACTGGGAGGAGTCTATGCTCAGAAAACCTGAGACAGAGGAGAGGGCACAGATCACACCACTCAGAGGAGAGGGCGAGCTGTCCAACGTGACTTCAGGCCGCGTGCCCACACCCTGTGCGGCCCCAGAGTCACTCATGGCCATTTCCCAATGGATCTGCCATTAAGAGAAAGACAAGTAGGCAGAAATGACTGTGTACCCAGTTCAAAGCCACCTACCTCTCCTCCTCTCCCACAGGAAGCCAAATGTTGGGATGGACAGAGAAAAGGAGGAGGACAGCGTGGGGCTGGGGCAGTCTGCAGCTGGGAGAGATTCACAGTGAAATCCCAGCTCTAGACACATTCGGCTGTGTGACTGTAAATCAATGGCTTCACGAGCTCCTAATCTGGAGAAAGAAGGCGAAACAGTTCTTCTGTCCAGGTACTGTGTTTGTTATTGTCGCTGTGTTAGCCCTCGGACACTGTCTCCCTTTTCTATGGGCTGATCATCTGGGAAAGTCTTAGCTGGGTGGTTCTGGCGTGAGGTCTCTCAGGGGTCTGCAGGCCCGAGTCTGGCTGGGCCAGGAGGACTTTCTTCAGAGGCCTTCCTCGCACGAGGAGGAGGAGGAGGAGGCTCTTGGGTATCCTCACAGCATGGCCTCGTGATTTCCTCCAGAGCAGGTGGCGTTGTGGGTAGGGGCTGCACTGCCTTTATCAGTGTCAGAAACCGAGTTCTGAAGTCCAGTGCACAGGAAGGGAAGGGAACTGGGCCTCATCTGTGAAAGGGAGTGCAAAAAACTGCAGCATATTTGAAAGCATCACACATGTATCCTAGGGTCACTGCTGTGTGACAAAGCACCCCGACACCTAATGGCGTAAGACCACAGACGTTCTAGTGTTGTCTCTGTGGCCGGGACCTGTCACTGCAGGTCTTTCGTGTGGTTTGTGATCAGACAGTGGCAGGCTGGGCTCATGCCAGCTGGGCCTTCCGTCCAGAACCAACAACCAAAATACACACGCCCGGCCCCTCGTGTGGCACCAGCTTTCTCCCAGGGCAGCAGAGGAGCTGGACGGCTGAGAGGTCCAGGAGAACTTGATGACAGTGTGTGCCACCATTGTGCTTTAGCCTTCGGTAGCAGGAGTGCCAGCCCCAGACCCTTGAAGAGCACAGAGGGTGGGGTGCCTTGGGGCTATCAGCTGTGGCACGTACACCCGGTCATGGCTTGCCTCCTGACCCTAAAACTTCACTTTCCTCCCACATGCAAAATACCCTTGTGTGTCCCCCAGCCCACAGGCCAGCAAGACTCTATCTGTCCTGGCATCATCAGAATCAGGTCCGTGGACGACCCTCCTGGATGTGATTTTCAGGGCCACGCGTCTCAAGCACCTTTTCCTCTCAATCTGAAGACCTGAAGCCCAACGCCTGTGACTTAGTACCCACCTCCCATGTCCCTGGCACACAGTGGTGGGGCTGCAGAAGCCCCCTTAGAGCGAGATGGGGGAGCATGCACGGACCCTGCTCCCGAGCAGTGCTCAAGTCCGGCAGACGCAAGCGACAGTCCCAGGCACGGAGCAGCTCTGCTCCTTACAGTTTGGTCTCCAAGGCTACTGGCACTGTCCTCTTTATCTTTCTCCTTTCCCATAAGCCAGAGCTTTGCTGTGCAGTGGGGAGTTTGTCTGGGCCAGTTCCTCCCCCAGAGTAATTTGAGGGCACAGAAGTCTCTTTGCATCTGTGCCTTTCAGATCAAACTGATACGATTCCCTCAAAAACTTAATGGGTTTCTTAAATGGAGCAATGAATACTTTGTTCCACTAGACAAAAGCCCCTCCCACAGACATCAGCAATAGACCCTCTACCTTCACCTGCTGGTGAGGTTGTTGTAAGATAGTCATTGGACATCCTTATAAGCTCCGTGTGTGTGTGTGTGTGTGTGTGTGTGTGTGTGTGTGTTACTGGGTGTTGTAGTCAGGGGTTGTGAGAAGAACAATTAAAATCAGGACATGGAATTTATAATATTATTTTATGATATTATTTTATGATGGTCACCCAGAGTTAACACAAGAAAATGCAGGAAATCTGTCCACAACACTGAAGACATGGAATATTCAGCCAAGGGCCTGAATCCCACAGCAATGTCCCACATGAGTCCAGATGGAAACCTAAAGCCCATGACAGTGCCTCCCACGAGTCCAGCTGGAGGTCTAGAGCCCACAAGGACTCACACCAGTCCCTTTTACGGATCCGTGCTGGGAAGACCCAAAGGTCAGCGGTGGAAACTAGGAAGTCTATGCCAGCAGGGTGAAGGAGCTGTGCTGGTAGGCTGAGGCTTCTATGCTGGAGCTGAGAAGCCACATGCACAACAAAAACCAGGGCTGTCCTGAAAAGCACCACAGCCATCCTCAGTGACACAGAGGCCCTGAGCTCCTCTGACAATTAGCACAGTCGAGTATATGTCAGGAAGCCAGTGTGACGAGTCCATCCTGGAGACCAAGCGGCACACGTCTTCCCCTCAAGGGCCGGGAAGCAGTGCTTGATGTGAGGATCAGAGCTTCTCCAGGAGAACCAATGGCTCAAACAGCAGCACGTAGGAGAATCCACAATGCCGCAACACCTCAGTGCTTCCCTCTCCTTCTCCACGTCTCTATGCTGGCAACTTTCCTCAGGAGGAACACGTACGCTCAGCGCCATGGTGATTTAATTCCGCTGGGTATTGAACACAAGGTCTTCACACTAGCGACCTCCCCAGCCCACTTTTTATTTTCGGGCAGGTTCTCACCAGGCACCAAGTTGCCTGTTCTGGGCTTGAATGGACAGTGCTTCTGCCTCAGCCTGCGAAGCCCCGGGATGAGCGGCCCTGTCACTGCAGGTGACCGCGCAGCCAGACTTTCCACGGGACAGGACAGGACGGGACAGGACAGGATAGGGAAGCCTTTTCTTTCAGTTCCAGCAGCGTTTTCTTCTTTTATTTAAACGCTTTGTGGAAACCTCCCCAAAGCCTAGAAAGACTTCCGGCAGCGCTTCCTTCCTCTGTGCCCTAATGGCTTCTGCCCACATATGGCCCCAATGCCAGGCAGCATCTCATCACTATGGTGGCACTTGGTTCCTGGTACCAAAGCCTGTTCCAACTGTCTATTGCTGTGTGCCAGGTACGTCCACATTTGCTGGCTTACATAGTGCTCCTCACTTTTTTTTTTATCATTCTACATTTTGGAGATTCGGTGGCCGCTGCCGTGGGATCTCACCAGTGGCCTGCAGAGATGGCCAGACCCGGAGTCCTCTCAAGGCTTCTTTCCACTTCAAAGGCTACTGAAGCCTCTCTTCCCCACCTCGCAGGTCCAAAGCAAAGTTGCGTGCCGGGGTAGCAGGTTTACACTCAGCTCGCTGGAACCCCCTGGTCTGCTTCCCTCCCTCAGTCGCCCTTCAGGAGCCTCCTAGAAACCCCTCTAGAAAGAGCTGCTTGTACCAGAGCCTCAGAGGTTGCTTCTGGGCTGTCCTCAGGAAGCCACGGGCTCTGAATTCAGCAGCCAGAAGACATCAGTAATGAACCTGGACATGCACACAACATGCGTGCACATGCATATGCGCATACACCCACACACACACACTCAGACGCACACTAGCCAGCATCCGGCATGATGCCTGCCCTTTCACACGCAGTCAGCACACTTTCTCTGAATGAATGAATGAATGAATGAATGGTCTTCCTCTTCCCAGCATTCCTCTCCAGTCCTCAGCAGTTGGGGACATCAAAGAGGCAGGCAGATGCTTCAGGATGGGGATCTAGGGTCATTAAGGGACCGCCTGACAGGGGACACGGAGCCTCTTATCTCCCCCAGCACACCAGTCAGTCCCTGCAGGGGTGGGTGGGGGGCTCCCTCTCCCACCAGCTCACTTGCTGGGCCCCCACCCCAGCCCATCTGCTCAGCATGTGTGAGCATTGTCAAATTGTTTGAATAAATTGTCACTCTGATTAAAATGTTTATGTCTGTAGGATGACTCGTTTCTGCTAAATTGTACCTAAACAGTCTTGCACTCACCATTAGCTATTTGACATCTGTGTCTGGTTCCTCTGCTAATGGCCAACTGGAGAGCTGGAGGCACCTAGAAGCTTCCTGCCCCTCCCTCCCTGGCCATCCAAAGCTTCTCGGGGCTGAGCCCATGTGGGTGGGAAGGAGGGAGGACAATACAACATGTCTTTGCCACTTTGCCCTTGCCTAGCTTCGTGAGTAAACACCACACCCACACAAATACTTATGCACAGACACACTCGTGCACACACAGTTAGCTTTCATTAACATATTCAAATGGCAACACTCTCGGTGCAGTCTCAAAATCAGTCTGTATTTACCATCCAGTCTGTATTGAGTGAGCAAATAAAAGAAGATCTAAGATGGAGGCACACACTCTTGGATTTCAAATGAGCTGGTTAAAGTGTCACACTCCTGTAAGACACTGAACTTCTTTGTGATAACCCTCATCCTACAGGATGGATGGATGGATGGATGAGTGAATGAGTGAGTGGGTAGATGGATGGATGGATGTATAGATAGGTGGATGGATATATGGATGGGTGGGTGGATGGATAGATGGATGAGTGAATGGGTGGATGGATGGATGGATGGATGGACGGATGGACGGATGGGTGAGTGAGTGGATGGATGGATATATGATAGGTGGGTGGATATATGGATGGGGTGGGTGGATAGATGGATGAGTGGGTAGATGGGAGGATGGCTGGATATATGGGTGGATGGGTGGGTGGATAGATGGATGAGTAAATGCATAGATGGGTGGATGGATGCATGGATGCATGGATGCATGGATGATTGGATGCGTGGATGGGTGGATTAATGGATGGCAGATGTATATAACAAGCACTCCACTCATTGCTGCTATAATGCAACATTTATATCCATTACTATTAATAACAGTATTTTTCTACTGCTGCATAGCAGATTATCACAGACTTAGTGGCTTTTAACAATGCGCTCTTTCCTCTCACAGCTCTTGTGGGTCAGGAGTCCAGGCTGAGCTTAGTTGGGACCTTTACACAGGGTGACAGGGCTGCAGTGAATCTGCCGGTTGGGCTGCCTTCCCTTCTGTGGGTTTCTGTGGGGAAGACTATGACCCAAGCTCGCACAGGGTGCAACCCACATTTATGTCAGCTGAAGCCTCCCTCCTGTCCTGGAGGCACCTGAAGATCCTTTCCATGTCCTTGGGTCACCAGCCTTCTACAACCTCTAGGTAAATATCACACGGGCGAATGAATGCAGCTCCTCGGCCCCTGCAGGCACCACAGCAGATGGAGAACAAGGGCTCCCGGAAGGCAGGAGTGGCCCTGCCTCCGGGGTGGCTGAGCTCTGGGTGAGAGGCTTCTGCTGGCTGTGGCCACGTGGAGGTGTCTGTCCAACCCTGTGTAGGGCTGGACACGCTTTCTCAGTGTCACTGCAGGCATCCGTCACCCAAGATAGATCATCCCTCTTTCTCTCCCAGGCTATTGTGCCTTCCCAGGCAGACAGCACCCCTATTTCTTCCCTGTCTGCTGAGACCATTGCCAGGTCTTTTTGCAGAAGCTATGAGAGTCCCAGGGAATGTGCAAGTGAGACAAGTGACAGTGCTAGTCTTATCACAGGTTCGCAGAGACCACCAGACGGCGAGGTTAACGTGCTCCCACTCCACATCCCACAGGAGCCTGGAGCAGCGCCTCCCCCAGGTTCCCTGGCCTCTTCTCATCCCTGCTCAGGTCTGGGCGCATCTCCACGGTAAGGGTCTCCCTGTGCTTCCTACAATGTTTAGCAGCCTCCTTGGCCTCCACCCCTGTCCCATCTCCCACTCAGACAGGCAAAAAACACCTCCAGCCACTGCCAGGAGCCCCGAGGTGGACGGTCCTCCGCCAAGACCTGCGGCAGATGCACGGAAGGGCTGCATTGTGGAGGAGGCTCCCAGAGGCCTGGCCTCAGGGCTGGGGTGCTGAAGAGGAGGAGGCACAATAGCCAAGCTGCGGGGGTAGCACCCCGTGCATCTGGCACTGCTCTCACTCCAGGCAGGAGCTCAGGGGACATCTGTCAGGCTTCAGGGAGCCAAGAGGGAGCAAAGACTTCCCTCTGCCTCCTCCTGACACTCTTTTCCACCTTCCAATTTTTACTGCCTCCATCTCTTCTTCCTCCCGTTCCTTATCATACATTCACTTTTCCTATGAGACCTTCCCAAATACGTGCTGCCCAGGGCTCTGGGAACTCACAGGCTCCAAGGCCACCTCCGTCCCAGGAGGGAGCTCAAGCACCAGAGCTGGACTTCTGACATCCAGGTGCCCTTTCCAGCTGCTTCTCTCCTAGCATGGACGTCCATTCAGCGAGGATCGCACACTTCCGCTCTCCGAGGGCCACCCCGTGGTGTCACCAGGCCCAGCACTGGCAAGACTGTGTCCATGCTTTCCCCTGGTTTTTCCACCATGGAATTCCTCTCGTTTTCAGCTGAGATTGCCCTGAGCCAGCCTTTCTTTTCCTGCTCTCTCCAAGGACCCAAACATCTGCCAGAGAGAGAGGAGCAGGCAGTGAAGGGCCTCTCCCCTCCTGCCCTGTTGTGCCCGCAGAAGCTTTGGAATCTGGTTTCCCCACCCTGCAGATGCAAATTAGGTCCCCTCACCTCCACTCAGGACCCTGCTGTGGGTCCCCTTTCATTCTTCCCATGGCCTTGCCCTACACTGCTTTTTCCTCGTCTTCCTATACTGCCTGTGATCCCGAGCTGACCCCACTGCATCCTGGGCAGACCTCAGGGGCCACCCCTGCTCCCACCAGCAGGCCTTCGCACTGATGCTGCCTCTGCTTGACTTAGGCTCCTCGCTTTATTCCGGTGAGCTACTCTTATTTTCTTTAGGTCTTTACACAATAGTGCCTTCCCTTTGAGAGCTTATATAACCACCCTTCATTTAAATTACACACATTCTCACCACCATTGCCACCATCACCACCACCACCATGACCAACACTATCGCCATCATCACCAACAGCAGCACTACCACCACCACCACCACCGTCCCCACCACCATCACCATCACCATCACCACCATCCTCACCTCCTCAGGGTCTCGAGGGGCCCTCCTTGAAGCTGCCACCTTCAGGTCCAGCAGGACACTGGCTGGCCTCCTCGCTCACGCAGGGAGGGGCCCCCATCACAGGGAAGTGGCCCACGCCCAGCCCAGGCTCTTTGCCTGGACTCTGGGCTGTCCTGGGGCTGCGAGCTAGGCTGGGGTTAGGACAGGGCACGGGTGGAGGCCTCACTCTGGAGCCATTTCAGAGGATGCAGCTGTGATGTCCCAGACCCTGAGTCTCAACTCCCAGTGGCTTTGGCCAGCACCTCTCTATACACATGGACGCCAAGTCCGTCCGTGCTTCCTGGGAATTTCTTCAAAGCTGAGCAGAAAGCTCCAGGCCATTCCAGAACAGCAAGGGAGCAGCTCTCCAGGGCCCCTCGAGGTCCATATGCAAAAGGAGAAGGAAGCAAGACAAACTCAAGGTCATCTCCCACCCTTCGGGAGTCCGAAGACCAGCCAGGGTAGATTGAGCACTTTCCAGCCCGTGCCTATACGCATTGTGCACACTACAGTCTTAAACAAAGCTCATGAGAGTTATGTAGGCATTGCTCATTTAAACTCATGGTGGAAAATGCCTTTGTCTTTCTGCCAGTTCCTCCTGAGGAGTGAGGATTGCTAAGCAGGAATCAGGCACAACCCAAGGCCAGCTGGGAGTCTAGAGCCCTCAGCACTGTGCTAGGGGAGGGTGCAAAAGCTCCACCATCTCACAGCGAGGAATCTGAGACTGGGGCTTGCCGGAGGTAGCTGGGCTGGAGGCAGCGATGCGGACTCGGAGCCCCTCAGTCCTGTCCAGAACTCCGTGCGCCACTGCCCGTGTGGCTGCCCGGAGGAGGTGAGCTCCGGGGTGAGCTCAGGACGAGCAGGCGGGCTCTGCTGCAGCGGGAGGTGGAAGCCTCATCAGTGCCGGTGCCCGGGAAGAGGGAGGCGGCACATGGCAGGGCAAGGAACTGTGAGTCATGGGGTGAGAAAGACAGTTCCTCTGCGGGGCGCTCGTGCATCCCTGACCCTTCCTGACACTTGCCAGCCTGCGCCTGCCAACAAGGGCACCTCGTGTCAGAACCTTCACCATCGCCAGCCCAGCAGCGGAATTTATGGCAAGTGATTCTGGTTTCACTTTGCACACCGTTACAGGAATTAAACAAGCCAAGAGACTGAATTTAAAGAAGTTTTGAAATTAATAAGGGTGGTACAAACATGACTAGGGTTGTGTCAACCCTGTCCTGGCCCAGCATCAGCAGTAAACAGCTTCGGGAGAAGAAAGCTCGACAGCCATCAAGGCCTTGCATCCTGATTCAAGGGCTCTCACTTCTGGCACCATGGACCAAAGGTCAGGTCCCCTGTGTGGTGGAAGGGGGCTCCCCGCACAAGGCAGGATGCTGAGCAGCCGGCAGATGCAAGCCCTCTGCCTTCTCACCACAGCCCGAACCAGCAATCGCAAATCTTGCAGGCTCTCGGCGTTACAGACAGCCTGCTGCACCCCCGGCCTAAACCATCTCTACACGTTGCCACCAGGGGTTGGGGGGACAGAGTGCCACCTACACCGAGGTCTGGAACCAGCCAACGCAACTCTAGAGCTCGCAAAGTCCGCACAGTAGGAACGGAAACAGGAAAAGTTGTTACTCCCTCGGGCTCAGGCCTCCTTCAGGGGGTTTGTGATTTCCCAGAGACCGCAGCGGCACCATCCAAAATGTCTTTGCTGCTGTAAATCCTGGAGCTGTTCGCTTATGCCGAGCTGCTCCATAGCAGTGTGTGTGTGTGTGTGTGTGCGCGTGCGCTCCATAGGGAGATGAGCTCCATATGTTGACACTGAGGAGAAATTAGGGGAGAAAAACAATCCAATAATAACCTCGACAGAGCAGATCAAAGTCAGAAGAGGAATAGAAACAGAATGCGAAAGACTAGAAGGATGGAGACACGAGGACAGTTGTTTGATCTTATGGGGATTTTTATTAAGATGCTGAAAGAATTCACAGCAACAGAGGAGGAACAGGAAGCAGGAAGGTGAACACTGGCTAAGCACACTTTTCTTGCCCCATCCGGGCCTGGAAATCAGGGGTTCCAGCTCTGGCCGCACGTCCCACTTTGGAGTATGTGCATGGGTTGCGGGGTTGAAACAGTACCTGTGGCCCAGGCCCTCCCTGGGCTCCCTGGGGCGAGGCTGTGCAGTCAGAGGTGAGGAAACTCCAGGCCTCCCACCTGCTGCGTCTCTGCACTTGTTTCCATTTTATTTCTAAATGACTATTCTTTGCTGCGTGATGTTTTTCTCTTTCCCGTGATTGTACCTCCTTCTATTTTGCTTTTGTAGCATTTCGAACATTTTCTGGCTGGTTATCACCATTTCGCAGGCTGCAGGAAAAGCTCCTGAAGCAGCGGGTTTCTTAGCTCTGGGTCCCCCCGACCCGCAGCACTGCCGGGCCACCAGGCTAACTTTGCATCTAGTAACTGCAGGTCCCAGCACGGAGTCTGGAACCCACAGTTCAGCTGTGTCCTTCGTTGGGGAAGGTGGACATGGTGGAACTTGTTTGGGCAGATGGTAGCAAGCATTGCAGGGAAGGGGGAAGATGTGGAAAAGCAGGACGCACTTCACTCAGGACTCACGGTCTCGCCTGCAAAGGCATCTCACTGGTACAGCTCTGCAAGGACCCACCTGCCGACCTGGTCCAAGTCTGTTTCACAAGGCTCCCGCTTCTACTCTTGAGGAAAACACCCCCTAAAGCCTCTTCACTTTGAGAGGAGTTTTTTTTAAGATAATGTCGTTTATGTAATCCAGGTCAATCCTGACCTCATTGAGTGTCCAGGCTGGCCTCAAACTCATAACCCTTCAGCTCTAGCCTCTCTAGGGCTGAGATTGCAAATGTGAGCCACCATACCTGGCTTGATCTTGTCATTTGTGCCAGTGTTGAAATGGTGACCCAGGGCATGTTGCAATAATCAACCCAGATGCCCTGGAACACAGACTCGTCTTCCTGCTTCGCAGTCTGGTTTTGCTGGCACGACTCGTGGGAATTGCAGAAGCCCCCCAGGGAGTTGGTCTAGTGTTCTTGCACCTAGTTTGGCACCTGGCACACAGTCAGCTTTTAACAGTGATTTCGTCAGCACAAAGCAATGGGTGCATGGATGGCGGCCCTGTAGACTGCCTCATTGTCTCTACCCTGCCCTCCGTGAGACCTTCCAGGGGAGTCTGCGGGATCTCCTCTGGGTGGACACTCGGGAGACAGGAGATGGGCATCAGGGCAGCTGAGCTGCAGCAAGAGGACCACTGCCTTCACTCTGCCATTACCTTCACTCTTGAGGGTCCGCTCCTGTCTCTGAAAACAGAGCTACCAGCAGGAACACGCAGGGAGGTGTAGAGGACAGGGCCAGGGAAGAGAGATAATTGAAACTGTAAGACTGTGGCATCCTCATACTGGCTAAAGTGGGAGTCAGAATGCACGGGTGAGGTCCCCCTGCCCTCTGCCCCCTGTGCTCCTCTCTTGTCCTCCCCCCATTCCTGCCCTGGCCATCTGCTGAGGAAACAGAGCTTATCTCCCTGGAGTAATGCTTCACTTCAGGACTCACTGGGGAGACAAATTTTTCTACCGCAAAAGTACAGCAAAGATTAGAGAAGAAGGCAAAATGCAAAAGAGTTTTTAAGACAAAACACGGGATCTCAATGCAGTCAGCCCCACGTCCCACGGTGCAAACCCTCACTTCTCGCAGAGTAGGATGTGGGTGCAAAGGCCAACGAGGTTCCAGTTAAACTGTTGATTGAAGGGTTCCATAGCTGCTCGGTGAATCTGCAGGGAGCGCACGCTGCCGGCGTCTTATGATTTCTAAACATCAGAGCAGAGAAGAGTGACACACGGAGCTGGCTGGGTCCCGCTTAAAATTCTGCGCGGCAGCTAAAAGCGTAAGCAGCCGCACGAGCATTTAGCCATGTGCTGCAGCTGAGTAGCTGCCGGGCGTCAGGCCGTGTCGGAGCTGGGGGTGAAGGTGCTGCGTGGAGTCAGGTGGCCGATCGCAGGTCACGTGCCCACTCGGGCAGTTTTCAAGTTCACATCTGCTACGGGACCCGGTGATTAGTAAGGCTGGAGGAAGCAGATGCTAGACTTGCGACAAACCCCCACAAGCTCTGTCTATCGGACGGTAGGCGACTCCTCGAGGATGACCGCATGGGGCTGCTTCTCAAATCCTAGATCCCACTGATCTCAATGATCTGAACACGGTGTCGCTGAGGGCTACTTATACCTCCCGACCTGTCCTCCTTCTTCTGTGTGCCTGGTACGACTGTCCAGGCACTGAGATTCTCTAGCTGCTGTGAGCCTTCTCCAAGGGGTCTACGGAGAGGACAGACTCTGGCCAGCGAGTCCCACATAGAGCCAGAGCTGCCGAAGCACAGGAGCTGGGTCCTCTGGTCTGGGACAGTGGGATTCCCAGGGACTCACCCAGATGAGATGCTTATCAGCCAGTTGGACAAGTCCTAGAGAAGGAGAGAGTCCTGCAAGGGAGAGAAGCCAGGGGGTCAGGGGGCTGGTGCTTGGAGCAAGTCCACAGTTCCAGGCCTAGAGGTGGCGACGGGCATGAGGTGTTTGCCATGCACCCCAAAATCTAAGGGAGTGCTGAAATACTCAGTGGTCAAGATGAGTGACATTTTAATGATTTCAGTGTAATACTTATAAGCAGTCGAGAATAACCCAAAAGATACATCATGAGCAAAAATCCAGATCAGGATTGACCTGGATTACATAGCAAGACATTATCTTTTTTTAAAAAGTCCTCCCAAAATGCAGTCTTCCATTTCCAAATGGAAGACTGCAAAGGTAGACAGGGTGGGGGCAGGCCAAGTTAGACAATGGGCACCGAGAGGTGCCATGCACGTCCACGTCAAAGACAGGTCCTGTTGAGCTGCCCTGTTGGTTACTGGTCAGCCTGCCTCCTGGGAAGGACTGATGCTCCCACAGCCTCTCTGCTACGCTGCCCCACACCTGCAGTTCAATTCACCATGGCCTCAAAGAACCACACTCGGCCAGCAGTGGACGCTGGGGAAGGAACCGGTGCTGTGGTTCTGGTGCGTTTGTCTTCGCACCTGTTTTGCAGGTGTGGTCCAACAAAGTCCCTCCAGCCAGCTAAAGGGGGATGGAAACCACAGCTCCATCAGAAGTTTCATTTCATTTTTAGGGTCTTCTTCAAAGAGCATTTTGATGAGATAAGCAGGGGAGAAATAAATAAGAGTTTACCCAAAACATAATATGATTCCTCATCATCAGTTTTTTTGGGCAAAAATTGTGATTTATAATTAGAGAATAAATCACAAAATAAAAC
>PVJX010017284.1:13786-38743 GCA_004027295.1 Dolichotis patagonum | reverse complement strand
GCTGGCACAGCTGCTGAACACTCCTCTGAGGTTCTCAGCGTCCACAGCACAAGTGAAGTGAGCAGAGCAGCGGCAGCCCTGGCTGCCACACGCCCTGCTGATGCTGAGAAACTTGTCGCGGATGAAGTACTTGACCCGGGTGACGCGTGGGTCCTCTCCGGGCTCGGGAGCAGCGTCCTGAGGAGTCGTGTAGTGAGCAGATTCGGGAAAGTGGTCCTCGATCTGGGACTTGCCAGCAAGCACTTTCTCGGCCAGCAGGTCTTGCTTGTTGAGGAAGAGAAGCACACAGAGGGAGCGGGGGCACGTGCTGCAGACGGACCTGAAGCTGTTCAGAGCCTCCTGAAGTCTGTTGGTGCCCGAGAAGTTCAGGTCATAGCTGCTGCTGTCCACCACGAAGACGATGGCGCTCAAGTGATCGATGTACTCGGCCCATACCTGGCTGCTGTAGTACAGACCTTCTGGGTAGAACAGGTGGAAGCTCACTTGGTCCACCTGGAACTTGGCCTCCAAGAGTCCAGGGGTGTGGACGCGGCAGTGAAGGAGGTCCTGGTGGCTCGGCTCATAGTGGGGCTGCTTGATGACATCGATCCTGTGCAGGAAGTAGCCAGGGCAGTCCAGGAGCCCGCACAGCCTGGCGCGCTCACAGCAGGCGCGCACCCCCGCGTCGGCCCACAGCGCCTTGGCGTGCTCATAGAACTCGGGCGGGAGGCTGGAGTCGCGCTGGGCACAGGCGCTCTCAATGTAGTCCAGGCTGAGCTGGTGCTCAGGGTGGTCCAGCGCCGCGCGGGGCTGCCGGCGCCTCACCGCGGCCACCACGCTTTCAATGTTTTCCTCCAGGTAGATCTCTGACGCTGTGATGCGGTGGCCTGCTCGCGCTCGCGATCAAAAACCTCCCCCTGCTAGAAAATGCTTCTGCCAGATTCTCTACTGATAAGCTGCGTCCAGAAGTTGGAGAACTCAGGGAGGTACTTTTCCTCCCGCTGTCTGCCGGTCTCTTTGCTGAGCACACGCTGCCCCTTCTCCTCGTGCTGGCCGGCCTTCTCTCAGGCAGCCCTGGAACCAGTTCATGATGAGATCAGGGCGGCGGGATGAAGTGGAACTCGAGGTGATCGCGCTGTTGGTCCGAACGCAGGAGGCTTGGATGCCCACTGGCTCTTAGCACAGGGCACCTTCTGGTGTGCTGTGGGCTGCGCATCACTACTGTGAGAGGACAGCACAGTGGGTATAAAAGGAACAGGTGGGCGGAGAGGAAAGTCCAGAGAGTAGAGAGGGAGGAGAGGCCTTCCTTCTTCCCTGGGGTGGTTTCTGGCTGAAATATCTCTTATCTCTGACTCAGCCCAACCCCCACCAGAAAGTGCCCGAAGGCCTCCCCCTCTACCCCATCCCCTACAACTGTCCTCCTCACCCGGAATGATACTTGCTCCAGTAGACAAAGAGGAGACCACAGTGAAGACTCTGCACTGGAAGCAAAATCTCCAAGCCCCAGGACATCCTTTTGCCATTTTTTTTTTCTTTTGAGATAGTGTTCTGCTCGGTAGTTCAGGCTGGCTTTCCATTTGCTATGGAGCGCATGTAGACCTGGAGTTTTCTGGAATCCTCCTGCCTCAATCCCCCAAGTCTTTGGCTCATATTTAATGAAGACATTCTCATCAGGTCTTGTTTCTGTTCAGGTGTAAATGTTTTGGGGGTGGTTGTCTTGCACTGGCTTAATTTCCTCTATTTTGAATATTAAACCCTATGGCTCACTAGATGCTTTGCCAGTACTTTTTCTCTCATTGGGAGGGCTGCCTTTTCCTTCAGTGGTTTTTTTTGCTGTGCGCTGTGCAGAGACTTTTTATTTTGATGCTGTGCAACGTGTTCACCTTGTTTTTGCTCCCAGTACTTCTTGTGTCATATCAGAAAAGCAACTGTCAAGTACCATGTGAAGGAATGTTCCCACTATTTTCTTGCAGGTGTTTTATGGTTTGGGGCCTTATGTTTAAGTTTTCAATGCACTTCAGTTTGTTTTGTGGGTAGGTAAAGAAGGAACTGTCTTGAGGGTTTAGTATGCATGTATCCAGTTTTACCAACACCATTTCTCGAAGACATTATCCTTCCCCCATTGTATATTTTTGGGATCTTTGATACAGGTTAATTGGTCATCCAAGAGTCATTTTATTTCTGGATCTGTTGTTCTGTTCCATTGATCCTTAGGTGTCTTTTTCTGCCACAATGCTAAGGCTTTGAATGCTGAAGTTTTTTAATACAATTTAAAATCAGGAATGTTAGAACTATATTTTTGTACTCGCTTAAGATTCCTTTAGTTATTCAAAGTCTTCAAGGATTCCATGCACATTTTAGAACTTTCATATTTTTGTGTGGAAAATGCTATTGGAATGTTGAGCAATTGTACTGAACCCGTAGATTGAGTTAGGTTGGATGGGTGTTTTGACAATATTGATTTTTCTATTGTATAAACAGGGATAGCTATTTATGTACATGAATCTTACAGTTTTTCATGTGCAGATCTTTTAAACTTTTTATTAAATTTATTCCTAACAATTTTTTTCTTTGTAATGTTACTATATATTGGATTTTTCTTGTTTCTGGTGGTACATTGTTAGTGTGTAGATATGCAACGTTTTTTATGTGTCACAACTTTACTGACTTTGTTAGTTACAAGTTTGTCACTAGATCCTCTAGGTTTTCTGCATGTAAGATCATGCTCTCCACAAACAGAAGTAAGTTTATTTACTTACTTCTGGTGTAAAAGCCTCCTGTTCTTTTTTTTCATCATTTTTATGACTAGGACTGTCAGTGCGGTATGTTGACTAGAAGTGGTATTAGTCACTTTCCCGTGGCTGTAACAAGATCCTTGACATGCAGCATTTATGAAGGAGACATTTATTTTGGCTCATGGTTTCAGAGACCTCAGAGATTGTTGTCTGGTTCTGGGCAAATATAGAATGCAAAAGGGCCTGAGAGGGGAAAGGTGCCAGGAACCAGAGAGGTAGATAAAGGCAGCAGGGGGGCACAGAAGAATGTAGTATTCCCTGTCATGACCCTAGTGACTCACCATCTTGAATCAGGTCCCACCTACTGAAGCACATTCCCTTTTAACTGAACTGTGACATGCTTAGATATGAGTGAATTTTGTATTTCTAATGTTATTTTCGCTGAAGTGAATTACTGTGTCATACAAAATTTTTTAGCCTTCCTAGATAATGGCAAATTGTTTTTGCAAAGTGAGTGTATCAATTGGCTCTCTTATGATTTCTTCCATCCCATCATATACATTTTGGTCTACTAATTTTATAGTTCATTTGGAAATAGAGAAGTATTGCCTGTCAGTGCCCTACATCTCAAAGAAAACAGTTGAAATCATATCTGTAATCTTCAGAGTGACAGAAGCAACATCTCCTCATATAAAACAATTAGTGCCATTTTTTTGCATTTATCTTTTTCTCTTGTTTTACGTCAAAGAGAATCACACCAACTAAAATAAAACAGATTAAAGACAATCAAAACCAAACAGTGAAAGTGATATAAGACTTCAAAGCAAGGTAGTAAGACATCAACAATGGCTACCACAATGCCTCTTGCTGTCTTCAAAATAGCTGCCCATTCCATCAGATATAATAAAATCAAACAACTTTTTTTGCATTTCAACAGACTTTTTGTTTACTATTTATCTACTGCTTGAAAATAAACTTCTGTGTTCTGAACTTTTCACTTACTGTCTGATAAAATGAATCTATTCATTAATTTAGAAATTGGCAAAGAAATAGACAATTAGTCTTTGACCAAAAATTCTCTAAAGTCATTTCCAGAAGTTCCATTTGGTGCTTTGAAAAACTAGTCTATTCCATGCATTTATGGATTTTCATTATCTTTGTAAAGTTATTTTCTTTAATCATTTAATGTATCTGACTGACCTCAGTACTTACAACAAATGTCTGCATATATCAGACATGCCAAGTGTGTGTCCTCTGAACCCAAAGAATGAATTCCAAGGGACAAAGGAGATTAAGACTAGGAAAGGCTTCTTAAGAGATAGCTCCTGAGAGACAGGAGGGATCCTAAGTGGACTGCCACAGAGACCTTACGTCAGGGGTATTTTACTCAGGACAGTCACGATGTGGATACAACCTGGGTCAAACTATAATCAACCTTTAAGCTTGCAAGTATACACACATAGCTACTAGCAATCCATTTGGGAAGTGGGGCATGTAGCAAGAGTGTACATCTGACAACATTCACGTTGGCATATCTATGACTTCTAAAACAGGAACATTTGAGGGAAGGGATGGATACTGGTGCCTCATCTGGGTGTCTGATGCATATTGCAGTTTAAGGGTCTGAGTAATACTCATTACACCATAGTCCCACTATAGTCATATGTTCTGCTAATCTCTTAGTGAAGTATGCAAGTTTGGCCTTTGTGACTTTAAAGCTTTACATTCTTTAGCTCTGCCTCCAGTCACAATTCTTTATGTTTCACTGACCTCCTGGAGGGCCCAGTTACTCTGTGACTGTTCAAGGCCAGTGTCAACTGCACCGAGACACACTGTCAAAAAGACCCTGTGTCTAGATGTACTTGATATGTTATTACTATCTAACTAATTTTTAGAGTGACATG
Source organism: Dolichotis patagonum (assembly GCA_004027295.1). Taxonomy (NCBI): domain Eukaryota; kingdom Metazoa; phylum Chordata; class Mammalia; order Rodentia; family Caviidae; genus Dolichotis; species Dolichotis patagonum. Next base: position 34,125 of record PVJX010017284.1, on the reverse strand, counting down.
GCCTGGACTACAGTATGTTTGCACATCTCTAGTGTTTTAACACATATATGAGATACATACAACAATCACACATCACAAGCCTTGAAACAGTGTCCCCACAATGTGTCTGGCTGTTCCGCTCTGGAGAGGCATGCACACTTCATCCCAAATAACTCAAACCTTTAGCTAGGAGTCCACGATGTGATAAGATGTTTTATCAGTTGAGTGACTTTGAAGGTCTGTGCACTTGGGAAACACAAGTACAATATTACTGTGTCTCATGAATTTAATTCATTTTCTGATTCTAGGGAAGATGGCTGCACATATGTTCATGCAGGGAAGATGTCTGCAGTTGTGATTGTCACCTGATCATGTGTTCATAAATGGAAGCAAAAGTTTGCTGAATGCTTCTATTTGTGAGCCTAGTTTTTCACACACAGAAGCATTTGTGAACCAAGGTATTACTGTATACCATTTGATATACCATGAGATTAGCAACAATTTCTATCACAGCCATACAGAAATCTTTACATATATGTAGCTTCTACTCTTAAGAAAAAGTTTCAGACAGGTTTTATAAGGTATAACTGTATTGACAAGATTAAGAATATTATATAGCTCATAAATTCAGAAAACTATGTTAATGATCACAAGTACATTTATTACCCAATGTAGTGGTATCATTTATATAAATCACAAAACCCTTGTTTAAACAAAAAGATGTAGATCAAGGTTAAATGTTAGGGCTAAGTTGACAGAGTCTTCAAATTTTGATCATTTTGTATGTTTAATGGCTAAACATTTATTGCATTAATAGAGTATCTACTAGTTACTTTGTATGAATTCAACTTTTAAAGTTTTAACTCTATAACCTTAACTTTAAATCTCAATTTCAACATGTAGCTTGTTTTTAGGTGTCTACATATATATATTTCCAATTATATGTTATGGCATTAACTAAGGAAATAATTGCTTATCTAACCAATCATGAGCTGATTACTGAAATCAATTACTCTTTAACTCTTGCTTTGCATATTTTAATAAACTTTGGGATCTAATGGACACAAAAAACATAACTGTGCTGAGAGAAATGCTTTCATATTAATAAGTGATAGGCAGTGTGGAGAGGTCTGGGTCACAGGACAGGAGTTGACTAATCTATCTGTACAGCAGCTGTGCAACATGTCCACACCATGGGAACAGCACCTGTGGAAGCATTAAGCTACCACAGTTAGTATCTAATGTTTCAGCTTTGATGTGTAATTGTATAGCCTGGGAAGTCAGAGGCTCTTATCTTGAGCCTTGATCCCAGCCAACAGTGTGGAACATGGCTCTTCTTCCAGCCCAACTCAAACATGCTTTTTGCGAGCTACAGAGGTGGAGTAACACTGACCTATCTCCTTCCTCAAACACCTCAGCTGTCGAGATTTGCTTTGCTGAAAGCAAATTTAAGGGAGGAGGAAAAGTACTAGCCAGCTCAGTACATATCAGTACATGGAAATAGGGCCAACTTTAGCCAACACAGGGATAACTGCTCTTTTTCAAACAGACTCATCCAGGTGGACCTCCACGACTATATAAGGTAATTTCTTTTATTTTCTTTACTTTTTATAGATTTAGACTTTTTATTTTAAAAACCATAAAAGAAAACAAAAACTGAAAACAAAACATTTGAAATGATACAGGATTTTGAAATAAGCTGGTAGGAAATTAACAATTATCACTATACTGTGCATTGCTATCTTCAAAATGGTTGTTCAGATTACAAGATACCTGCATGCAAAACAAATCACACAAAATAAGTAATAACAGTTTCTATCCTGGAAGTAATAGGATCACTAGTACAATATCTTACCTATAGAGATTTAGCAGGCTTTTTCAATTTGATTTCTTTTTAAGTAAGGTACTTTCAACTGTTTTGTTTTCAGGAGCTTGCTCAGGCCAGGTGGTGTAGAAAAAGACCAAGTGATGCTCTTTGGAGCTAAGTATGTATTGCAAGCAGTGGGGGAAGAAGGTCTGCTAAAGCTCCAATTTGCCCTGCTGCAGAGGAGAGTTTCCTCACAGTCTGAAGAGAAACAAGGGGCAAGGAAGTATCCCTGTCTACCCATCTTGCTCTGTGCTAATCTAAAGTCTGTACATTTATCACAATCCAGTGGCAGTGGCTGTGAACTGCAAGTGCAAGGAAGTGGTCCAAACTGGGTTAGCCTGACTTACTGTGCACCGGGAACCCCTTCATTGTGACTCTGTGGTCCTTGGACCATACTTAGCTATAGACTTTACTTTGCAGAACCTTTGTTGGCATCTCCCCAAGAATGGTAGCTGGCTTGTCAAAGTGTTCTGGAGAGAAATCACGGCAGGAGAGAGGCAATCCTCTAGGGACTGAGACTGTGATCATACTTTATTACCTCTTTCTCTTCAGATCACTAAAGTTATCTAGGAATATGGTACATTCTATCAAGAAACTTCTCCATGTTGTAAAAAACAGTCAGTTTGGCTCATGGAGTAGTTTCTTGAAAGAAGAGAGAAGTGAAATGAGTTAATTTTCAATTCTGCATAAAAGCAGAAAGGCTGAAAAAGTTGGATTGAAATTTTACATTTATTCCTGAGTGTCTGAGGATTTAATCTAGATGAGGATTTTAGTATATGGTTCAGAGATGTGTGAAGGTCAGGTTCACTCTGGAAGGGGTTCAGGGAGGAACAACTATTTCATTCTGCACACTTGGTCCTGGGATCTGGCAGCCATAGAGAAGAGAACTACCATGGACAAAACACTGCTGTTATAAACTCTGCTATTTCCCAGAGGTAGAGCAATGGAGAAGGGACAAAAGAGTGACTCTATGCATGGCACAAGAACTAAATCCTCTTCATCTCAAGGGCAGAAACAGAATGAAAACCAAAAGTTTTCCTACAGTGAGTCTCTAGTGGGTCCTTAGTAACACATGCCTCTAAACACAAAAGTTATGATTGACTCAAGATGCATTGCTGTTGGGGACCACAAATTCACAATGGCTAATTTTGCACACTTCCCTAAAGGATAAAATGGAGGTTTAGGATTATCAGGGCCATTCATTTGAATTTCCCATTAATTATTTTAGGAAGCACTATCCTCTCTCACCCACTATGACTAAAATTAAGACCACTACATTTAGAAAAAAACACTCCAGGGCCCCATTCTTCTTAGCGTGATATCATCTCCACACTCTTGAGTCATTCCAAGATCATACTTCTCTATAGAGTGATAGACCTCTGAGTCTTCCACAAAATTTGAATCTTGCACCAGCCCCATCTATCACTGAAACACCCAATAAAAATAGTTGTCTTGAAGTGTCACTTTCTTGGTCCATCTGGAGACATAGATTTCCCAGTCACTCATCATATATTATTAAATCTGTCTCTGTTTCTTATTTTATCCACTTTCCATATCCTTAACACAGGCAATCAGGGCTCTTCCCAGCTCCCCAATACACTGCCAAGCTGAAAATTAGATTAATAATCAAAGAATCTGAGTGAGGTTCCCTCTGGCTTGTCACAGGAGAAGCTTATGCCCAGGTGGCACCTCAATCAAAACCCTCACATGTGCCTTTATGGATGAGCCTGCATTCTGATTGCCTTCAAACCCAGGGATTGGGATTGTGTAGTCTGTGTAAAGGAATGCCTACCCTTGCTTCTCTTAGAGGTGAGCACTTCTTTTCTGGAGATTTGGAAGCTTCCAATTAGAAAGGAAAAATAGTTTCAGAATTATAGAGAGGAGCACATTATCATTTCCTGACACACTTCTATCAGTCACCTCCAAAGAGAACGCACTTTCAAAACCTGTCCCATAGCCTCTGGTTGAATCCTCAGATGCAGTTGTGAAAGTTGCAAAAACAATTAGAAATTAAGCAATCCATTTCACAAAGCTGTCTAAATAAAACAAGTCATTTTATTACCACCAAAGATGTGAAGAAAGGAATATAGGCAAATCCAGTCAATAGTATAAAAATAAGTCTAGATGCAGCATATACAAAACAGCAATATGAGGCCCTGCCTGCAACAATAAAAAATATCCTGTCAAAGAAACCTAAATATAAATGTATCACCATCTTCCCTGCTCTCAACTTTTAACATGGCACAAGCAACTAATGAAAGGCATAATATGCAACCAGCAAACAATGGTTGACTCTTTTTGATAACCTAAGTGAATCACAATTCAAAATGCAGTCAAAATATTTAGGGGTACTGTGAAATAAAACCAAACTCTTGCCTCCTTCCAATTATTATGGTGGGACACAAAATAAGGTAACTCTCAACCTGTCAGATATCAGACATGCCAAGTTCCTGCCTCATCAAATCATGAGAATGAATGAATTCCAAGGGACAAAAGTGGTTACAAATAAGAAAAATGTATTGAGGGATAGCTCCTGAGAGACATGAGGAGTCCCAAATGGGTTGGCAGAGGCCTTTTGTCCGAGGTACTGTAGATGATGATGATGATGATGATGATGATGATGATGATGATTGTTGAAATTAAGGATTAAACTTCGAACTTTGTGCATGCTAGGCTAGCACTGAGCTAAACCCCAACCCTATCAAGAGTACTTTTTATATAATGTGCGTATATAACATGACTCAAACTCTAATCAACCTATGGACTTACAAGTATAGCCACCTAGCTAATAGTGAACCAGTTTGGAAACAGGGCATGTAGCAAGGGTATATGGCTGACATCATTAACCTTGACATATCTATGACTTCTAAAATAGGAATGTTTGCAGAAGGATTGGATCCTGGTCTCTCCCCTGGGTGTCTCATGCATATCCCAGTTCAATGAACTGGATAGTACTCACTATACTGTAATCTCACTGTAGTCTCATGTTATGCATATCACTTAGGGAAGCATGCAAGCCTAGCTATGCAACTTTATCATGAGGTTTTGCACTCTTTAGCTGTGCTTCCAGTCACAATTCTGATGTCTTCATTTTTCACTGACTTCCTTGAGAGCCCAGACCCTCTCTGATTATATATTAATTTATATCTAACTTAGCTGCCTATAATACATGGAAGTAGGAGAGTATATAATTTGTTTTGAGAGAGGTGCTTGCTGTATAGTTCAAGGCTTCAAACTAGTGGTGATCATCCTGCCTCAGCCTTACAAGTGCTGAGATTATAGGTGTGAAACAACACTCCAAGCTTCTAGCTGAACTGATCACACTTGCTAGCTTCCATACTAGATCTTTGGGTCTTCTTAGTGCAGGTCCTTGATAGAGACTTGCAAGAGATACTGTTGTGGAATGCAGGCTGGGTTCTTTGGATCTCTAGGGAATGGACAGATCTCCTGAGCTCTTCTGCATTTGACTTTTTTAGGTGACTATTATAAAATAATCCCATAAATTGTGTGTCCTGTGTTAAATCTGTCCCTTTGCAAACTCTGACTGCAAACAATGACTACTGTTGAAATCCTCCTCATCATCATTGCACATGCACACCAGTCTTCTATTATACAAGCAAGTATTTTACCATAATGGATCATCCTCATCACTTATGCACAAGTAATCTGAGATTTACTTTTCATCTCCTGCAAAACTTTTGAATCTAGTTTCTTGTATTCCAGTGCACTGAGTTGGGATGCTTCTAACAGAGCAATTAAAAGGAAACTCATTTTTAAACTTTCCTGAAGTGATGTGAGTCTATTGGACCCTCTATGATGCTTGGGGAAACATACAGAAAACAAGTTAAATGAAACATAATGTGGGAAAAATTTGGCACTTTTGCACACCTGCACATATTTTGTCATTCATCATACTGAGGGGGTAAAAACATAGATTGCCTCTTATATTCCTGAGGAAAAGGTACTGATGCGCACAGCCAGCTACTATAATGCTGAAGTCTAAATTACAGTAGAAAAGGAAGGGATGAGCTCACTGGATTGAGTGTTATGTTCTGACAGATTTAAAATACTACAATTGTATTATAACATGAAATATCATAACACTATTAAACATAGCTTTAAACTTTGCTTCTAGGCAACAGAGTAGATGGGACAGAAGAATGGGGCAATACTTTCCCTATTGTTTCTCTTCTTTTTTTATTTTAAAGATAATAAAACAAAAGAGGGCAGGAGAAAGCAGATCAGAACAGAACAACATAAGCAACACAGCACTTTACAATAAGACAACCAGACATTAACAGTAGCTATCAAAGTATTTCTTTCTCTGCTGTAGTGGAGCATAGTTTCAAATACAATAATATCAAACATAACAAAATAGTATAAAATGATTCAAAAGAATTAAAGAATTACAAGGCATTCTGAACCAAATAACAGAAAATGATCAATGGGTACTATAATATATCATTTTCCATAAAAAATTTGTTTATACTATCACATATATTAAAATCCCAATAAGACACAACATGATAGAACCAATGATAATAGATGAATAGAAGCATGGTAGGCCTTCAGAGCAAGACGATATTAAATCAGCAATGACTGCCATAATGTTTTGTTTTCTTCAAAACAGCTGTTCATATCATCACACATAATAAACAAAACAGAATAAAACCATTCCAACTGATGAATGAAAACATTGAAAGGCTTCAAAGCAATGAAATAGGGAATCATGATTACCATAAAATCTTATATACTCTTACCAACTCTCATACTAGGGAGACTATATTTACACACGTGAGTTTGGTTTATTTTGCTTATGAGTATGGTCTCAAGCTGTGTCCATTTATTTATAAATATCTCAATGTGATCATTCTTTATAGCTGAGTAGCATGCCATTGTATAAAAATACCACAACTTTTTTATCCATTCCTCAGTGGATGGGCACTTAGGTTGTTTCCAAGATCTGGCTATTACAAATTGTGCTGCTATAAACATGGGTGCACATATATCACTGTGGTATGATGTTTTCAGTTCTTCTGAGAATATGCCGAGAAGCGGAATAGCTGGGTCAAATGGGACTTCCAAATCCAGCTTTTTGAGGAATCTCCAGACTGACCTCCTCAGTGGTTTCATCAGTCTACACTTTCCACCAAGAGTGCAGAACAGTTCTTTTTTCCCTACAGCTTCTCCAGCATTTGTTGTTGGTAGTTTTTTTCTATCTTGGCCAATCTTTCTGGAGTGAGATGGAATCTCAGTGTGGTTTTAATTTGCATTTCTCTCATGACTAATGATGATGAACATTTTTTCATGTATTTATTTGCCATTTGTATTTCTTCATCTGAGAACTGTATATTCATCTTAGATGCCCATTTTTGGATTGGGTCTTTGAATTTCGAGGGTCTGATTTTTTTTAATTCTTTATAAGTTCTAGACAGAAGTTCTTCATCTGAGGGATAGCCCATTAAGATTTTTTTCCCAATTTGTGGGTTTTCTTTTCACTCTGCTGGAAATCTCTTTCAACATGCAAAAACTCTTTAATAAGATGTGATCCCAGTTATTGATTCTGAGAAGTATTTCCTGTGCTGTGTGATTCTTGTTCACAAATTCTCTACATACCCCTATGTCTTAAAGATTTTTACCTACTTTGTCTTCCAACAGATATAGTGTTTCTGTTTTAATATTTAGATCTTTGATCCATTTAGATTTTAGTTTAGTACATGCTGATAGGCATGGGTCTAGATTTATTCTTTGGCATATGGATAGCCAATTTTTCCAGCACCACTTATTAAAGAGACTATCATTCTTCTAGAGAACATGTTTAGCCCCTTTATCAAAGATAAGGTGGTTGAATGTGTTTGTGGTTGTGGTTGTATCTTCCAGTCTATCCCATTAAACTTTAGGTCCGTTTTTATTCCAGTACCATGTTGATATTATTACAGTAGCTTTGTACTATAATTTCAAATCAGGGATTGTGAGGCCTCCTGCTTTGCCTTTGCTGCTTAAAATTGCCTTTGCTATTCTAGGTCTCTTCTGGCTCCAGATGAATTTTATGAGTGATTTGTCTAGATCTATGAGGTATGTTAGTGGCATTTTGATTGGGATTGCATTAAATCTGTACAGTAATTTTGGGACAATGGTCATTTTCACAATGTTTATTCTTCATATCCATGGACAATGGATGTCTTTCCATTTTCTGAAGTCCTCTTCGATTTGCTTTTTCAGGGTATTATAATTTTCCCTGTATAGCTCTTTTACTTTTTTTGTGAGATTAATTCCTAAGTATTTCATTTTTTTGGATACTAGTGTGAAGGGTGTGGCTTCACTTATTTCTCTCTCAGTATTTTTGTTGTTAGTGTGTAGGAATGCTATTGATTTCTGAGTATTGACTTTGTATCCAGCTATATTGCTGAATTTATTTTAATTCATCTAGGAGTTTATCAATGGAGTTTTAGGGGTCTTCTATGTAAAGTATCATGTCATCTGCAAATAATGATAATTTAACTTCCTCTTTTCCTATCTTGGCTCCTTTTATTTCTCTCTCTTGTCTAATTGCTCTGGCTAGCATTTCCAGTACTATGTTGAATAGGAGTGGTGACAGGGGACATCCTTGTCTTGTACCTGATTTTAAGATAAAGGCTTTCAGTTTTTGGCCATTTAATATGATGTTGGCTGTTGGTTTGTCATAGATTGCCTTTATCATTTTGAGGTAAAGACCATCTATTCCGATTCTCTGTAAGGTTCTTATCTTGAATGAGTGTTGGACCTTATCAAAAGCTTTTTCTGCATCTATAGAGATGATTATGTGGTTCTTACTTTTGGCTCTATTGATATGGTGGATTACATTTATTGATTTGCCTATGTTGAACCATCTCTGCATTCCTGGGATGAATCCCACTTGGTCATGATGTATAAATCTTCTTGATGATTTGCTGCATCCTGTTTGCCAATATTTTATTGAGAGTTTTTGCATATATGTTGATTAGGGAGATTGGCCTCTAGTTCTCTTTTTTAGTTGGGTCTTTCTCAGGTTTTGGTACTAGAGTAATATTTGCTTCCAGGAATGACTTAGGAAGAATTGCTTCCCTTTCAATTTCATGAAGAGTTTGAGGAGTGTTGGCATTAAGTCTTCTTTGTATTTCTTGAAGAATTCTGCAGTGAATCCATCTGGGCCTGGGCTCTTCTTTATTGGCAAGGTCTTAACTACATTTTCAATTTCATTAATAGAAATCAGGTTATTCAGCAGTTTTACATCTTCCTGATCCAGCTTTGGTAGTTCCTCTGTATCTAGGAATCTGTCTATTTCTTCAGTGTTATCGAACCTATGAGAGTAGAGGTTTTCGAAATAGATGTTGATGAACTTCTGTATTTCTGCCAAGTCTGTAGTAATTTCATCTTTTTCATTCCTTATTGCATGAATTTAAGTTTTTTCTTTCCTTTTTTAAGTAAGTTTGGCTAGGGGTTTATCAATTTTATTTATTCTTTCAAAGAACCAACTCTTTGATTCATTCATTCTTTGTATTGTTTTCTTAGTCTCTATTGCATTAATTTTTGCTCTGATCTTTATAATTTCATCCCTTCTTTTGGCTTTGGGCTTGGCTTGCTCTTGTTTTTCTAGATGTTTGAGTTGTAGCATCATGTTGTTTATTTGTGTTCGTTCTGTCTTCCTGATGTGGGAACTCAGTGCAATAACCTTTTCTTTGACAAGTGCTTTCATTGCATCCCACAAAATCCGGTAAGCTGTGTTTATATTTTTGCTTACTTCTACATATTATTTTATTTCTTCTTTAATTTCTTCTGAGACCCACTGATTGCTGAAGAGTGTATTACTCAGTTTCCATGTGTTTGTGAGGTTTTTGCAGTTGCTTTTATCATTAATTTCTAGTTTCATGGCACTATGATCCAATAGCTTGCATGGGATAATTTCAATTCATTTGCCTTTACTTAAATATGTTCTGTGGACTAGTATATGGTCTATTTTAGAGAATGTCGCATGTACTCCTGAGAAGAAGGTATATTCTGATGTTGTTGGATGGAACACTCTATATATGTCTATAAAGTCCATTTGTTCACAGGTGTGATTCAGTTCTGTTATTTCTTTACTGATTTTCTGTCTAGTTGATCTGTCCCTTTGTGTCAATGGCATGTTAAAGTCTCCTGTTGTAATTGTGTTATTGCTTATTTGATTTTTCATTTCTGTTAATATTTGATTTGTATAGCTGGGTGCTCTGGAATTTGGTGCATATATGTTTAAGATTGTTAGCTCTTCCTCTTGAAGGTTTCCCTTAACTAGTATGTAGTGACCCTCTTTATCTCTTCAGATCATTCTTGGTTTGAAGTTCACATTGCCTGCAAACAGAATAGCTACCCCTGCTTTTTTTTGTTTGTTTGTTTCCTGCTGCAGGAAGTATTGTTTTCCATCTTTTGACATTCAGTCTATGGGTTTCCTTTTGGGTTAGATGGGTTTCTTATAGACAGCATATGGTTGGATGTTGTTTCTTGATCCATTCTGCCAGTCTGTTTCTTTTGATTGGTGAGCTGAGGTCACTTACATTAATGGTTATAACTGTTATATATTGGTTTATTATTGACATGTTATCTTTCTGCTGTTGTGTCTTTACCTTTCCATTCTATTTAATTGTCTGCCTTCCTTGGTGGTTTTATCCTATGTGTATCTAGAATATCTTTCAGTATTCTTTGTAGGGTTGGTTTGGTGTTCATGAAGTTTTTCAGCAGTTCTTTGTCATGGAAGTATCTTATTTCTCCATCCATTTTGAAACAAAATTTTTCAGGCTATGTCAGTCTGGGTTGGAGGTGGTTTTCCTTTAGGATCTGAAATACTTCACTCCATGCTCTTCTTGATTTCATTGTTTGTGTTGAGAAGTCTGCCATGATTCTGATAGGTTTTCCTTGATAGGTGATCTGTCTTTTCTCTCTAACAGCTTTTAGTATTCTGTTCCTATGGTGGATTTCTGGAATGGTGATTATTATGTGTCTGGGTGTAGTTTTATTTTGGTTATGGCTATTTGGAGTTCTATATGCTTCACTAATCCAAATGTCAGTTTCCATTCTCATGTTTGGGAAGTTTTCAGCTATTACTTCTGTAAATAGCCTCTTGATATCATTTGGGATGTCCCCTTCTTTTTCATTTATCCCTATTAATCTTATGTTATTTTTCTTTGCATCATCTTGCAGGTGTTGAATTGTTATTTCCTGATTCTTTGTTATTTTTAAAAGTTCTTGTCTTTCCTGTTCACTTGCTGCAATCTTATCTTTGAGGTCTGAAATTCTATCTTCACTTTTGTTGAGTTGGATTTGGCAGGTTTCAATAGCATTTCTGATTTCCTGTATATCTGTTTGAATCTGCTTTATGTATTCTGTTTGCTTCTTATAGTGTTCATTTAGGGATTCTATCTGTTTTCTTTGTTCCTCTAATTTTTTAGCTGTGTCTTCACTAGATGTGTTCACTATTTCTTTCACTGTTTTTATCAATTCTTCTTTTACCTGGGCAAGTATTTCTGATTTGAATTTCTCCATAGCTTTCCCTAGTTGCATGTTTATTTCATTTGATATCATTTCAGACATTTCAGGTGTATGGCTTCTTTTTTCTTCTATGTACATGGTTTCTAAGCTTTGTTGGGGAGGGCTGGAGCTTTGATCCTGCCTTTTGGTCTTTCCTTTTGTCATCTTTCTATATTTCCTTGCTTTGAGCAGTGTTCCAAAGCTTCCTCTGCATGTGTGGTTAATTACCTCTTGGACCCTCAGTTCCTGGAGCAGCGGTGGCTCCCCCACAGGCTCTTGGCTCCCTTGCAGGGTCCTAACTCCCCTCTGTGGTTTTCGGGCTCCCTAAGTTGTAAGGTGGATGCTGGGCATGATGGGCCAGAGCCCATGGAATATCGGCGGGCCTGGCCACTGTCCTTTGTCCCAGGCTGGTCTCAGGGAGGTTCCCTGCGGGTGAAGGGCAGGCTCACAGGTCCCAAACAGTCAGGCCAAGATGCTGGTCTCCGCAAAGTTCCCAATCCAAACAGACCAGGCCAGGCTGCCGGTCTCCAGGAGGTTCCCTGGGGGTGAAGGCTGGGCCTACAGGTCCCAAACAGTCAGGCCGAGATGCTGGTCTCCGCAAAGTTCCCAATCCAAACAGCCACTGTTTGTTTCTTTTAGTGTTCATTCAGGGATTCTATCTGTTTGCTTTGTTCCTCTAATTTTTGAGCTGTGTCTTCACTAGATGTGTTCACTATTTCTTTCACTACTTTTATCGTTTCTTCTTTTACCTGGGCAATTATTTCTGACTTGAATTTCTCCATAGCTTCCCCTAGTTGCTTCTTTATTTCATTTGATATCATTTCAGTCATTTCAGGTGTATGGATTCTATTTTCTTCTATGTACATGGTTCCTAGGCTTTCTTGGGCTGAGCTAGAGACTTGAGATTGCTTTTTGGTCTTTCCTTTTGTCATCTTTCTATATTTCCTTGCTTTGAGTGGTGTTCCAAAGCTTCCTCTGGAGGTGAGACAAATCACCTCCTGCACCCTCAGCTCCTGGAGCAGTCCCAGCTCCCCTTCTGGTTCTTGGCTCCCTCACATGGTCCCAACTCCCCTGCAGGCTCTTGGCTCCCTAAATTGAAAGAGGAAAGCTGGGCATGGTGAACTGGGTCAACGGAACCCCCGAAGTGCAATTCCCTGTCCTAGGGGGGTGAATATGAACTCAACTGCTGGGAGTGCTGGTCTTAAGCTCTCTCCAGACTAGCCCAACCAGGCCAAGAGTCTCCCTGGGTGGTCTCCACCTCCTGAACTGAAAGAAGGCCACTGGGTGTGGTGGACCCAGACTGTGGAACCTCCTGGGCCCCATCCAGTGTCCTTGGTATCTCGCTAGAAACTCAATCGCCAAGAGCGCAGGTCTCCAACTCTCCCCAGGGCACCAGGACTCACCTCGCCAAGTCCCAACTCCCCCGCAGGCTCTTGGCTCCCTACATTGAAAGGCAGAAGCTGGGTGTGGTGAACTGGGGCCTGAGGAACCTCCGGGGCACAATCCCCTGTCCTAGGGATGTGGATATCTGTTTCTCTTTCATGATGTTTAAATCTTGAATCTATTCAGATGAAGCTGAAACATCATACAAAGAATTTTAAATAAAATATAAAAAATAACTTTTTTCTCTGCCATCAAAAGTACTTTCATGCTGGAGATTTAGCTCAGTGGCATAAGCACCTGTCTGGCAAGCACAAGGTCACAAGTTTGATCCTTAATACCAAAAAAAAAAAAAAACTTTATTTTCTCTTTATCCCATGAGCATCTACTTCATGTACTGTTCTATTTTCTTATGTCTTTTTCTTTCTTTCTTTTTATTTTCTCTCTTTTTTCTTACTGAGAATTGAACTAGGGCCTCACATTTGCCAGGTGCTATACTGCTGAGCCACTATCTGTCTGGCCCTATCCCTATTATTCTTAAATTTTCACTGAGAGGGTATCCAGTAGTGAAATAGTTCATTTTTCTTCTTTAATTAATTCATTAAAAAGTAATGATCAGGAATATTACAATGAAGGCAAGCACATTTAGTATAAACATTCTATCTCAACAAGCACACTCTTTATTAAATTATCACAAATTGGTTTCTATATTAAACAAGATTATTTTCTGTCTTTTTGAGAGAGGCTCTCTCTGTGCACTTCTGCTGGGCTTGAGTTCACTTTCTAGCCCCGGCTGGCCTCAAACTTGTAAGGATCCTCCTGTCTCAGGCTCGCAAGTGCTGGGATCATACGTATGCAAAAGCACACCAGGTAGATTTTTTTGCATGATGTAAAAAAAGGTTTTTAAAAGTGCCCTCATTTTACAGGTTAAAGAATAAGCACAGAGAATCACTGAATTCTTTTAAATGAAAGTACCCTTGAGGTCACATTTTCACTCAGCTTTCAATCTGCTCTTAACTCACAAACATATATGGTTTTGTCAGGATAAGTGACTACAATGCTTACTGCCATTAGATGGACAACTTTGAGCACACCTTGGAGAAAATTTTGTTCTCCTCATCCATATCAAGTGAAGGTCAATTTGAAGAAGATAGACTGGAAAAATAAAAACATGTGTAGGCAGTAAGACTGATGCATATCTGACTATGGTTTTCAAGAACATGAAGGGCTAATGGGGCACATGCTACAAATTGTAGCATATAACTGCACGATGTTCCTGAGGTGGAGGAAGGGAAAGGGCAGCAAGAGGATGGGAAATAAAGACAACAGTCAAATCTGGGATCAAGGTGGAGCTCTCTCTCTCCTAATGGGAGGAAAGGAAATGCTCAACCACTTTCTTACCCTTATTTATACATTTAGCAAGATTATGTCAAGTGACACCCCTTTGCATAGTATCCCATTGCTTGGATTGCTTTGGACTCGTGTTATTTGGCCTGAAGCCACTTGTTTTCCAGGGCACTCATTGTTCTCTGACTGAGCTTGCTCCAGCCCCACAGGCATGTGTGATTAACCTCCAACTTCAGGTGCTCCATAGAACTAACACAAAATTAACTATTTCTTTATAATAAGAAATAAAAGGAGAAAAAGGATTTTGAGCTTTGTATATAAGAACTTTTAAAGTTTTGCTTAAAAGTACAAATGCCAAAGCACTACACTTTAAAAAAAAAAAGTAATTATAGAAGCTTGGCCTGTTGGTGCACTTTTGTAATCTCAGAACTTGGTAGACTGAGGCAGGAGGATCACCAAAAGTTTGAGGCCTTGAACTACATAATGATTTCAAGGCTAGCCTGAACTAAGCAGCAAGACCCTCTCTCAAAACAAATTATACATCTCCTACTTTGTCATGATTTATGTCAGTGGGTCCCCAAGCCTCCTGAATTATGGACTGGACCAAATCTATCATTTGTGACTGGTTCATTATCTAGCATTGGATTGGTGGTGTGTGTTTCACCCGCCCAGGGGTGGAGCCAGAATAGGATGTAATGGCAGGAAGAAGTTGTCTCTCTCTTCTCTCTCTCTCTCTCTCCTCTCCCTCTCTCTCCTCTCTCTCCTCTCTCTCTCTCTCTCTCTCTCTCTCTCTCTCTCTCTCTCTCTCTCTTTCCAATTCATGCCTTGCTGTTTGCCACCACTATGAAGGGCTGCCCCACCATACCATGCTGCCTTGGAGCCAACTGAGTATGGATTGGAACCCTCAAGAACTGTAACAAATAAACCTTTCCTTCCTTCATTTTGGGTGTTGGGTATTTTGTCCCAGCAATGAGTAAAAAGTAACTAAGACAGAATTTGGTACCAGAGGAGTAGGATCATTGTTGTGACAATACCTGACCATGTGGTACAACAGCCTCTAGAAATGGTTTGTAGGAAGAGTTTGGAAAAGTTTGGAGCACTAGAAGTTCCAGCACCTAAGAGAATGGTGCTGGAACAACTTAGGCTGTTCTGTAGAGAAGATTCTGGTCAAAGCTCAGGAGCAGAAGGCAGATAAAAAGCCTGCTGGTAAAGACCAGGTTCAGGAGGTTTCTGCTGGAAAGAAGGACTGCTTTAGTTGTTGCACTCCACACGATATATGTTATGGCTTGGCAGAAAGTTTGTCTGCATTTTGCTCATGTCCAGAGACTTTGCCTGACTAAGATTAAGGGTGGTGGACTCATTAATCTAGGAGAAGTAATTTCAAGGCAGTTGATGTTGAGGCTGTGGCATGGCTATTATTGGGGGCTTTTAGCCAGATTTATGTTGCAAATCAAGAGCAAAGAGCCCTGCAGGATAATTTAAATTCTGTGAGTTTGGCCAGAAGGAAAACTCCAGTAAAGCTGTGGATTGCAAAGAGAGATCTGAGACTTTGATTGCTGAGAAGGAACAGAGAAATAAAAAAGATGACCAGAGGTCATCCCAGGAAGCAACTGCAAAAGTGAAAGACTTTGCTCAGAAAAGAAAGCTGCAGTGATTGCTCCAGAGTGGTGTGGGAGGCCACATGAGGTTCCAAAATGGTGGCAGCCACACCAGGTTCCAGAATGGCAGCAACATAGAGAAGCTTTTCTTTGTAATCAGGTTCACAAAGCCCAGCAATCCAGGCACTCGACCCCCACAGCCAAGAGAGAGAAAAGCCTGGCTACTGCTCCAGCTGGCAGCAAACCTTGTTGGCATCTACAGAGTGCTAATTTTAGGTGCAAAGAAAATGCACAAATTCTGAGGTTAAGATGTCTTCCCTCTCAGCTGCAAAAGGTGTGGGAAGCCAAGCAGTGTACCCCTGAGCAATATGTAAAGATGTAAAGGTGAAACCAAAGGTGTAGTGAAGACCCCAGAAGTTTAGAAAAGCCGGCAACATGGATCACACAAAGAAAAGCTGCAAAAACTGAGCAGAGGGGGCTTAAGAGAGAAGCTGCAGGATCTGAAGTCCCTGATAGTGCTGTGGAGATGAAATCACCCAAATCTTTTGAAGCTTGCAACCAGATTGCTTCAAATGAAACTCTAGGACTTAATGTTCACCCTGCTGGATGTTGGATTTGCTATGTTTCCAATGCTTTATATTCCCCCATTGTAACTTCTGGAATGGTAATGTTTATCTTGTACCTTTGCATTTTGGAAATGTTTAACCTTGTTTCATTTGTACAGGGAGTTTCAGTTAAAAAGAGTTTGCCATAGATCTGGAAGAGACTTTAAATTACCTGTTAGGACTTTGGCAACTCTTGGAGATGTACTGTCTTTTGCATAAAGGATGTCCATGAGTCTTTGGGGGTCATGGATGAAATGTCATGGTTTATGTCAGTGGCCCCCAAATCTCATAAGTTATGGACTGGATCAAATCTAGCATTTGTAATTGCTTCATTGTCTAGCCCTTGGATTGGTGGTGTGAGTGTTTCACCCACCCAAGGGTGGAGCCAGGATATGATGTAATGGTGGGAAGAAGGTGTATCTCTCTTTTTCTGGTTCATACCTTGTTGTTTGCAGCCACCATGAAGGGCTGCCCCACAATGCCGTGCTGCCTTGGAGCAAACTGAATGTAGACTGAAACCTCCAAGAACTATAAGAAATAAACCTTTCCTTCCCTAACTTTGGGCATCAGGTATTTTCTCTCAGATCTGAGTAAAAAGTAACTAAGGCATACTTTCTTGTATTATAGGCAGCTAAATTAGAAATCAATATACAATTAGAGAGAGTCTCAGCTCTCAAGGAAGTTAATGAAAGATAAAGACATCAGAATTGTGACGGGAGGCACAGCTAAAGAATGCAAGGCCTCAAGATAAAGTTGCACAGCTAGGTTAGCATGCTTCCCAGAGGGATAAGCACATCATGAGATTACAATGAGATTATAGTATTATGGGTACTACCCAGTCCCTTAAACTGTGACATGCATGAGATACCTCATGCATGGGAGAGAGGTCAAGATCCAAGCATTTCCCAAATATTCCTATCTAAGAAATCACAGATAAGCCAACATTAATGATGTCACCATATACCCTTGCTACATGACCCACTTCCCAAGGGGATCTCTATTAGCTAAGTGGCTATACTTGTAAGCCTATATATAGGTTGATTGCAGTTTGACTCTTGTGGTACCCACATCATGACTTTGCTGTTAAAAGTACCTTGATAAGATTTGGGATGTAGCTCAATTCTTGCTTAGCATGCACAAAGTCCTAAGTCTAATCCCTAATATCCAATAAAATAATAATAATAAACAGCACCCCTGATAGAGGACCTCTGTGGCAACCAATGTGGAACACCTGCTGTCTCTCAGGAGCCATCTTTCAATAAACTTTTAGTATTCATAACCTCCTTTGTCCCTTGGAATTCACTCTTTGGTTTCAGGAGACGTGATACCTGACACATTGAGGGTTTCATTTCTTCTACCGCATTTTGCATCCCACCATGATAACTGTAAGGAGGCAAGAGTTTGGTTTTATTTCATAGCACCCCTAAATATTTTGAATGCATTATGGGCTGCAATTCATTTCAGTTATCAAAGTGTGTCATTCAGTGTTTGCTGGTTGCTGATACCTTGTTTAGTTGCTTGGGCTGTGTTAAAAGTTGAGAGCAGGTGGACCAAAAGGGAGGAGAACCAAACACTAGCCCCTTATAGTGTGTGAGTTAAGAGACAAGAAGAGCCAAGGTCCCTTCCCCACCTCATGTAAGTGACTGGCTGACCCTCAAAAGCACAGGCAGAGAGGATAGATATTGAGGTAAAATACTACTTAATGCTTGTAGTCTCTAGTGTTTTACTGACTTCACAGTTACAGTTCGCTGTACTCTGAGCGTCTATTAAGAGGATAACAATATCTGTGAGGGATATACTTTTGAAGTTGGTAGTAATAGTTAATTCCCTATTATCTTGTTGTGAAGTACTGTATCATTTTCTTTTTTTTCTTTGGTTGGGGATTTTTCTGTTTTGTCTTCTTTGATTTTATTAAATCCAATGGCCTGGGCAACTATTTCAAAGATAACAAGATATATTATGGTAGCCATTTTCGATTTACTAATATCTGGTTTTGAAGTCCTGTATTGCTTTCATTGTTTTCTTTTTATTGGTTCTATTGTGTTCAGTTTTGCTTGATTTTACTACATATGAAGGTATGGGCAGCTGTTTTGAAGACAACAAGAGGTATTATGGTAACCACTGTTGATGTGTGATTAACTTGTTTTGAAATCCTGTGTCATACTGTTTTGTTTTGATTAGTTTTATTCTGTCTTATTTTGCTTGATAGTATTCTCTTTAAAACTTATAATAAAAATTCAGGAACAGGGAAGATTGTGATATGTTTATATTTAGGTTTCCTTGACAGGACATTTTTTATTTTTACAGGCAAGGCCTCATACTGCTGTTTTGTATATGCTGCATCTAGACTTATTTTTATACTATTGACTGGATTTACCTATATTCCTTTCTTCACATCTTTGGTGATAATGAGATGACTTGTTATATTTTAGACAGTTTTGAGAAATGGCTTTTTAAATTTCTAGTTGTTTTTGCAACTTGCAAAATTGTGTCTGAGAATTTACCCAGAGGTAAAGGTTTTGGAAGATCCTTCTTTTGGAGATGATTGTTAGTAGTGCATCAGGATGTGCTAATGTGCTTCCCTCTGCAATTCATAAGCTCTATGTTTCAGTTACAGTTCTAAGCTCCTGAATCTCCAGAAAAGAAGTACCCATCTCTAAGAGAAGCAAAGGTAGGCATTCCTTTACACAGACTACATAACCCCAATCCCAGAGTTCAAAAGCAAACAGAATGCATGCTCATCCAAGAAGGCAAACAGGGTGTGGAGAGCTGGTCACCTGGGCTCCACGCAACTGAGCTTCTGGCTAGCTACCAGGTACACTGGACCAAGTCCCAGAAGCTCCACCGCCTCAGTGCAGCATGCCCAGTGACCTTCTCTCAGTTTGGGAGGCAGAGGTCGAGCTGGGGGACCTCCCCCTAGGACAAAGGACTGTGGCCCATGTTTCTGTGGGCTCCAGTTCCCCAGGACCAACATCCACCTTACAATTTAGGGAGCCAAGAGCCTGCAGATGGGAGTTAGGACCCTGCCAGGTGAGTCTTGCCACCCCAAGGCAGGCTTGTGGAGAGCTGGCGACCTACTCTCTGGGCAATTGAATTCTGGCTAGCTACCGGGTACACTGGACTGACTCCCGAAAGCTCCACCACCTTAGTGCAACACGCTCAGAGGCCTTCTCTCAGTTCGGGAGGCAGAGGGTGAGCCAGGGACTGATGGCCCAGTGTGGGCTGGCCTTGGGAGAGCTTAAAAGCAGCACTCCCCGCGGTTGAGATCATACTCACCCCCTTGGACACGGGACTGTGGCCTGAGATTCTGTGGGCCCCAGTTCACGAGGCCCAGCTTCCACCTTTCAATTGAGGGAGCCAAGAACCTGTGGGAGAGCTAGTGCTGCTCCAGGAACTGAGGGTGCAGGAGGTAACTCGCCTCACACCCAGAGGAAGCTTTGGAACACCGCTCAAAGCAAGGAAATATAGAAAAATGACAAAAGGAAAGACCAAAAGGCAGGCTCAAAGCTCTAGCCCTCCCCAAGAAAGCCTAGAAGCTGTGTACATAGAAGAAAAAAGAAGCCATAAACCTGAAATGTCTGAAATGATATCAAAAGAAATAAATATGCAAATAGGGAAAGCTATGGAGAAATTCAAATCAGAAATAATTGTCCAGTTAAAAGAAGAATTGATAAAAACAGTGAAAGAAATAGTGAACACATCTAGTGAAAACACAGCTAAAAAATTAGAGGAACAAAGCAAACAGAATCCCTGAATGAACAATATAAGAAACAAACAGAATGCATAAAGCAGATTCAAAGAGATATAAAGGAAATCAAAAATTCTATTGAAAGCTGTAAAAACCACCTCAATGAAAGTGAAGATAGAATTTCAGACATCGAAGATAAGACTGCAGCCAGTGAGCAGGAAAGACAAGATCTTTTAAAAATAACAAAGAATCAGGAAATAACAATTCAACACCTGCAAGATGATGCAAAGAAAAATAACATAAGATTAATAGGGATAAATGAAAAAGAAGGGGACAGCCCAAATGATATCAAGAGG
>PVJX010017284.1:0-13686 GCA_004027295.1 Dolichotis patagonum | reverse complement strand
TATGAGACAAGAAACAGACATCTGGATAAGTGAAGCATATAGAACTCGAAACAGCCAAAACCAAAATAAAACTACACCCAGACACATAATAATCACCATCCCAGAAATCCAACATAAGAATAGAATACTAAAAACTGTTAGAGAGAAAAGAGAGATCACCTATAAAGGAAAACCTATCAGAATCATGGCAGATTTCTCAACACAAACAATGAAGTCAAGAAGAATATGGAGTGACGTATTTCAGATCCTAAAGGAAAACCACTTCCAACCCAAACTGACATAGCCTGAAAATTTTTCTTTCAAAATGGATGGATAAACAAGATACTTCCATGACAAAGAACAGCTGAAAAAACTTCATGAACACCAAACCAACACTACAAAAAATACTGAAAGACATTCTAGATACACTGGGATAAAACCACAAAGCTAGGCAGACAATTAAACAGAATGGAAAGGTAAAGATACAACAGCAGAAAGATAACATGTCAATAATAAACCAATATATAACAGTTATAACCATTAATATAAATGACCTCAACTCACCAATCAAAAGAAACAGACTGGCAGAATGGACCAAGAAACAACATCCAACCATATGCTGTCTACAAGAAACCCATCTAACTCAAAAGGACACTAATAGACTGAAAGTCAAAGGATGGAAAACAATACTTCATGCAACAGGAAACCAAAAAAAAGTGGGAGTAGCCATCCTGTTTGCAGACAATGTGAATTTCAAACCAAGAATGATCCAAAGAGATAAAGAAGGCCACTACATACTAGTTAGGGGAAAAGTTCAAGAGGTAGAGATAACAAACTTAAATATATATTCACCAAATTCCAGAGCACCTAGCTATATAAAGCAAATACTAACAGAAATGAAAAATCAAATAAGCAATAACACAATTATAGCAGGAGACTTTAACACACCATTGACACAAAGGGACAGATCAACTAGAACAGAAAATCAGCAAAGAAATAACAACTGAATCACACCTGTAAACAAATGGACCTGATAGACATATACAGAGTGTTCCATCCAACAACATCAGAATATACCTTCTTCTCAGCAGTACATGGGACATTCTCTAAAACAGACCATATACTAGCCCACAGAACATATTTAAGTAAATGCAAAAGATTTGAAATTATGCCATGCATGTTATCGGATCATAGTGCCGGGAAACTAGAAATTAACGAAAAAAGCAACTGCAAAAACCTCACAAACACATGGTAACTGAGTAATACACTCTTGAGCAATCAGTGGGTCACAGAGGAAATTACAGAAGAAACTAAACAATATCTACAAGCAAATGAAAATACAAACACAACTTAGTGGATTTTGTGGGATGCAATGAAAGCAGTCCTAAGAGGAAAATTTATTGCACTGAGTTCCCACATCAGGAAGACAGAACGAACACAAATAAACAACCTGATGCTACAACTCAAACATCTAGAAAAAGAAGAGCAAGCCAAGCCCAAAGCCAAAAGAAGGGAGGAAATTATAAAGACCAGAGCAGAAAGTAATGCAATAGAGACTAAGAAAACAGTACAAAGGATCAATGAATCAAAGAGTTGGTTCTTTGAAAGAATAAATAAAATTGATAAGCCCCTGGACAACCTTATTTTAAAAAAGGAAAGAAAAAACTCAAATTCATGCAATAAGGAATGAAAAAGGTGAAATTACTAAAGAGTCAGCTGAAATACAGATGATCATCAACACCTATTTCTAAAACCTCTACTCTCACAGGTTCGATAGCACAGAAGAAATAGACAGATTCCTAGATACATATGAACTACTGAAGTTGGATCAGGAAGATGTGAAAATGCTGAACAACCCAATTTCTATTACTGAAATTGAAAATGTAATTAAGTCCTTGCCAACAAAGAAGAGCCCAGGCCCAGACGGTTTCACTGCAGAATTCTACAAGAAATACAAAGAAGACTTAATTCTGACACTCCTCAAACTTTTCAATGAAAAGGAAAGGGAAGCAATTCTTCCTAAGTCATTCCTGGAAGCAAATATTACTCTAGTACCAAAACCTGAGAAAGAGCCAACTAAAAAACAGAACTACAGGCCAATCTCCCTAATCAACATAAATGCAAAAATTCTCAATAAAATATTGGCAAACAGGATGCAGCAAATCATCAAGAAGATTATACACCATGACCAAGTAGGATTCATCCCAGGAATGCAGGGATGGTTCAACATATGCAAAACAATAAATGTAATTCACCGTATCAATAGAGCCAAAAGTAAGAACGACATGATCATCTCTATAGATGCAGAAAAAGCTTTTGATAAAGTCCAACACTCATTCATGATAAGAACCTTACAGAGAATTGGAATAGAAGGTCTTTACCTCAATATGATAAAGGCCATCTATGACAAACCAACAGCCAGCATCATATTAAATGGTCAAAAACTGAAAGCCTTTACCTTAAAATCAGGCACAAGACAGGGATGTCACCTGTCACTGCTCCTATTCAACATAGTACTGGAAATACTAGCCAGAGCAATAACACAGGAAAGAGAAATAAAAGGAGTAAAGATAGGAAAAGAGGAAGTTAAATTATCATTATTTGCAGATGACATGATACTTTACATAGAAGACCCCTAAAACTCTATTGAAAGACTCCTAGATATAATAAATAAATTCAGCAAGGTAGCTGGATACAAAGTCAATACTCAAAAATTGATAGCATTTCTATGCACTAACAACAAAGGTACTGAGAGAGAAATATGAGAAGCCACACCCTTTACACTAGCATTCAAAAAAAAGAAATACTTAGGAATTAATCACATGAAAGAAGTAAAAGACCTATAGAGCGAAAATTATAATACCCTGAAAAAGGAAATCAAAGAGGACCTCAGAAAATGGAAAGACATCCCCTGTTGACAGATAGGAAAAGCAAACATTGTGAAAATGGCTGTTCCCCCAAAATTATTATACAGATTCAATGCAATCCCAATCAAAATACCACTAACATACCTCATAGATCTAGAGAAATCACTCCTAAAATTCATCTGGAACCAGAAGAGACGTAGAACAGCAAAGGCAATTCTAAGCAACAAAGGCAAGGCAGGAGGCATCACAATCCCCGACTTAAAATTATACTACAAAGCTACAGTGATAAAGTCAGTATGGTACTGGAATAGAAACAGACCCGAGGATCAGTGGAATAGATTGGAAGATACAATCACAACCACAAACTCCCTCAACCACCTCATCTTTGATAAAGGGGCCAAACATGCTCGCTGGAAGAATGACAGTCTCTTTAACAAATGGTGCTGGAAAAACTGGCTATCCATATGCAGAAGAGTAAAACTAGACCCATGCCTATCACCATGTACTAACCTAAAATATAAATGGATCAAAGATCTAAATATTAAAACAAACACTAAATCTGCTGGAAGACAAAGTGGGTAAAAATCTCAAAGATATAGGGGTAGGAAGAGAATTCATGAACAAGAATCAAACTACATGGGAAATCCTATCCAGGATCAATAACTGGGACCACATCTTATTAAAGAGTTTCTGCACATCAAAAGAGATTTCAAGCAGAGTGAAAAGAAATTGGCGAAAAATCTTAATGGACAGTCCCTCAGACAAAGGACTTCTGTCTAGAACTTATAAAGAATTTTAAAAAATCAGACCCTCGAAATTCAAAGACCCAATCCAAAAATGGGCATCTGAAATGAATACACAGTTCTCAGATGAAGAAATACAAATGGCAAATAAATACATGAAAAAATGTTCATCATCATTAATCATGAGAGAAATGGAAATTAAAACCACACTGAGATTCCATCTCACCCCAGAAAGGATGGCTAAGGTAAAATAAACTACCAACAACAAATGCTGGAGAGGCTGTGGGGAAAAAGGAACTGTTGTGCACTCTTGGTGGAAGTGTAGACTGATGCAACCACTGAGGAGGTCAGTCTGGAGATTCCTCAAAAAGCTGGATTTGGAAGTCCCATTTGACCCAGCTATTCCACTTCTTGGCATATTCTCAGAAGAACTGAAAACATCATACCACAGTGATATATGTGCACCCATGTTTATAGCAGCACAGTTTGTAATAGCCAGACCTTGGAAACAACCTAAGTGCTGATCAACTGAGGAATGGATAAAAAAGTTGTGGTATTTCTATACAATGGAGTACTACTTAGCTATAAAGAATGATCACATTGAGATATTTATAAATAAATGGACACAACTTGAGACCATACTCATAAGCAAAATAAATCAAACTCACATGTGTAAATACCATATAGTCTCCCTAATATGAGAGTTGGTAAGAGTATATAAGGTTTTATGGTAATCGTGAGTCCCCATCTCATAGCTTTGAAGCCTTTCAATGTTTTCATCCATCACTTGGAATGGTTTTATCCTGTTTTGTTTGCCTTTATTATACGTGATGCTATGAACATCTGTTTTGAAGAGAACAAAACATTATGACAGCTACTGCTGATTTAATACCGTCCTTCTTAGAAGTCCTACCAAGCTTCTATTCTTTTATTTCCATTTGTTCTATCTATCACATTGTGTCTTATTGGGATTTGAATATGTGTGAAAGTATAAACAAAATTTTTTATTGAAAATGAGGTATTATAGTACCCATTGATCATTCTCTCTTATTCAATTCAGAATGCCCTGTAATTCTTTCACTCTTTGAATGGTTTTATACTTTTTTTGTTATGTTTGATATTATTTTGTTTGAAACTATGCTGAACTATAGCAGAGAAAGAAATATTTTGATAGGTATTGCTAATGTCCATTTGTCTTAATGAAGTATTGTGTGGCCTATGTTGTCCGGTTCCAGTCTGCTCTGTACTGACCTCTTTTGTCTTATTCTCTTTAAAATAAAATGAAAAAAAAAAAGAAGGCAAACAGGAGAGTTCTGCTTTAGCATTAGCTTCTGGGCATTAGCTTCTCATGTGACAAGCCAGAGAAAACCTCATTGAGATTCTCTGAATGTTAATCTAATTTTCACCTTGGCAGTGTATTTGAGGACCTGGCCAAGAGCTCTGATTGCCTGTGCTAAGAACATGCAAGAGGATAAAATAAGAAACAGAGACAAATTTAGTAATATATGAAAAGTGACTGGAAAGTTGATGTCTCCAGATGGACCAAGAGAGTGACACTCTAAAACACATGTAAATACCATACTGTTTCTCTGGTAGGAGAACTAAAAGTATAAATAAAGACAAAAGTAGATAATAGATGTTGTGCAATAGAAAGAAAGTGTCCAGATAGAGAGAGGAACAGAGGAGGAGGTGGGGGAAAGGAAAGAAGAGAAATATAAAAATAATTAGAAAAGAAGAAAAACATGGAAGCAAATCTTTATAAATGGGGAAAGGAAGAGAGATCAGGGGAGGGTAGATGAATGGATAAAAAAGCAACAAGTTTTACCATATACAGGTACAAATTCTGTATGATGAGTATGATCACTCAGTACATATAAAATGTACCAAACATATCTGCCTGAAAAAAATTTTAAGATAATATTTAGAGTGTAAAGTGTTTAAATGGTATGATTTGATTCGCATGAGTCATCTAATGCAATTGTGAGGGTATACTGAAGGTGACTATAACTAAAATGTTCAGCCCTCCATATCTAAAGCAATAAGGTTTTCTTCACCTAGTGAAATGCTCTCGTTATGCTTACAAAGCTGGATATAAAAATAAAGGTTCTATATTGTAGAAAAGTAAATCTCTTATGTTCTCATTGTTAGGCTTTTGGTTACTAAAGCATGATCTTTAAGAGTTAAAGATTTCCCTGACATGCAGTTTTTAAAATCTGAGCCAAAAATGAGTTTTCAGAGAAAATCTCATTTTCTCCTCAGACTTTCTATCATCTCTCATTTGTATAAGTGTGCTTGATGGCAGCACAGGTGCGGGCCCCACGATGGGGAAGGGTCACTCAGCACCTGTATAGACAGACTGGCGAACCCCCTTCCTGTGACCCAGACCTCTCTAAACTTCCTATCACTTATTAATGTATAAAAGTGTTTTTCTCAGCACAGTTATGTTTTTGTGTGTCCATTAGATTACAAAGTTTATTAAAATATACAAAACAAGAGTTAAAAAGTAATGAAATGGTAACCTACAAAATGATTTCAGTAATCAGTTCATGATTGTTTAAACAAACAACTATTACCTTAGTTGGTGACATAATATATATTTGGAAATACATACATATGTAGACAACTAAAAACAAGCTATGTGGTGAGTCTGAGATTTAAAGTTAAAGTTATAGAGCTAAGACTACATAAGTTTAATACATACAAAGTAACTAATAGGTACTCTATTAATACTATAAATGTTTAGCTCTTAAACATATATAATGATCAAAATTTAATAACCTCTTTCAACTTGGTCCCCACATTTAACCTTGATCTATATTTTTTGTTTTGATTAAACAAGCATTTTGTGATTCTATAAATGATACCACTACATTGGGTAAGAAATGTACTTGTCATCATTAACACAGTTTTCTAAATTTACGTGCTATAAAATATCCTTAATCTTGTCAATACAGTTATGCTTTGTAAGACTTGTCTGAAATTTTTTCTTAAGAGTAGAAGCTACATATATATAAAGATTTCTGTATGGCTGTGATAGAAATTGTTGTTAATCTCATGGTATATAAAATGATATACAGTAATACCTTGGTTCACAAATGCTTCTGTGTGTGAAAAACTAGGCTCACAAATAGAAGCATTCAGCAAACTTTTGCTTCCATTCATGAACACATGATCAGGTAACAATCACAACTGCAGACATCTTCCCTGCATGAACATGAGTGCAGCCATCTTCCCTAGAATCAGAAAATGAATTAAGTTCATGAGACATGGTAACATTGCATTTGTGTTTCCCAAGTGGACAGACCTTCAAAGTCACTCAACTGATAAACCATCTTATCACATCATTGACTCCTAGCTAAAGTTATTTATGATGACAGTCTTTTTGAGTTGAAGCATCTGGCCATCCCTTACTCATGTTTGAGTTATTTGAGATGAAGTGTACATGCCTCTCCAGAAGGGGACAGCCAGACACATTGTGGGAACACTGTTTCAAGGTTTGTGATGTGTGATTGTTGTATGTATTTCATATATGTGTTAAAGCACTGGAGATGTACAAACATGCTTTAATCCAGGCCATGTCACTCTAAAAATTAGAAGTTAGACAGTAATAACATACCAAGTACATCTAGAGACAAGGTTATACTGAGAAAGTCTCATAGTATAGTTCGGACTGGTCTTGAACTCACTATGTAGCCCAGCGGGGTCTGGAAGTCCTAGCAATTATCCAGCTTTCATCTCCAGAGTGCTGAGATTACTCCCAAGCACCAAAACACCCAGTTTAATTGGATTCTTCCTCAATAGCACTCTATCATAAGATAACAAATTTAGGTAAAATTTCATTAAGTCATTTTAATATCTCATAATTAGATGAAGATAACTGACTTAAAAGTTATTCTATACTAACATGAACAGTTAAGTCTATTTCAAAGTTAATAACAAAACCTAAAAGTTATATTAATGTAACCATGATTGCCATGCTAAAATTTTATCTTGCATTTGCTCTTTTGTTTTCTCCATAAATCTTCATCATTGTTGTGTTTAACATAGTACACAGATTAAACATCTAGGACAACCATGACTAAAAAATAACAGTTCTTTTGTTATATTATATATTTAAGCTATTCTCCTGGGTGCTCAACAACTGGGATTTCAAACCAGAGCTAATGAGCTAACTGGACTAAGAGGACAACCAATATTTTTCCACTTGCCCTCAATGTTAACAGGGACCCTGGACATGAGGGGACTATTCCTACAAGATCCAACAATTTTGATGAATCATCCAACTTCCTGAACTGAGAGACTGTAGGATCCCAGGAGACAGGATTCAAGCAAGGTACAGTGTACCAAAAGAGAGTTCATTGGAGAGAGGAATGCCCCCCAGAGTTCCATGAGAAGCCACATAGTCAAGCAACATTGTGACCTATGTTGGTGACTGACACTGACAGAGAAGCTTAGAGGTTTTGTGCATGGTTCCAAAAGCAATGCCTTGATAGAGTGACCTTGATAGAGATCCAGAGGTTAATTCTGATGAACAGTTTGACTTGGTCTTGAACACCCAGCTAATACAGTATAACCAAAGATGTATAAAAGTGTTAGTATAAAAATAAATACTATATATAAATAGGGAGCTCCAGTTGGTTACCCCTGCTGGCAGTTTTCAGCTACACCTGTAGTTGATCTCTATTATGGTTCAGCGAGGCTAAAAAGCTATGGTGGAAGCTGTAGAGCTCAGTAAAAGTCTCGTCAATTTCTTATATAAAATTTTCCATCAAAGCTACTGAACTCTTTATTTCCTTATAGCTAAAACTGTAGGTACTTACGGCAAAGAAATGTCAGACTTATAGATCACCTCAATCAGTAGAGAGATCTAGGAGCCAACTGGTTACAACTGTTCCTCCAACTCCTTAAGTTCAGTGTCAGGACAAGGCTGGTTTTGCCAGTCTTCCTTTCTATTCTAGTACACACTCTTTGGTCATACTAGTTTTAATTTCTTGAAAAATCTGTTTATTCTCACCTAGAGCTGCCAAACTCCACTCCATCATGCTGAGGAGCCAATGCTAAGTGTGCTGAGCTCCTGTTATTGGGCTCTACTAGATGAATCCTCTGAAGAGACTCCATAAGTGGTAAACCCCAACATGGCTTCTACCCAATGCCTACTAGGTTAGTTGTTTGGAGAAGGCTCCTGACTGTAGTCTTCCCTGCACCAGCCCTAAACAGCTCCAATCAGCTAAATTGAAACAGTACCCATTCTCCACTAAATGAACTTAGGGATACTTCTTAGGAGGGGGGAATATTATGGGCAGCTAAGTTAGATAGAAATTGATAAATAGAGAGGGACTGTGCTCTCAAAGAAGTCAGTGAAAAATACAGACATGAGAATTGTGACTGGAGATGCTGCTAAAGAATTCAAGGCCTCAGAGTCAAAATGGCCAGGCTTGCATATTTCCCTAAGCTATTAGCAGAACATGTGACTATAGTGAAACTATGGCGTAATGAATAGTACTCAGACCCTTAAATCCTGATATGCATCGGACACGCAGATGAGGGACCAGGATCCATCCCTTCCCTCAAATGTTCTTGTTTTAGAAGTCATAGATACGCCAAGCTGAATGCTGCCAGATGTACACTCTTGCTACATGCCCCGCTTCTAAAATGGATCACTAGTAGCTAAGTGGCTATACTTGTAAGCTTAAATGTTGGTTATAATATGACCCATGTTGTACCTACTTTGTGACTGTCATGAGTAAAATACCCCTGACATAATGTCTTTGTGGCAATCCACTTAAGACCCCTCCTGTCTCTCAGGAGCTGTCTCTCAAAAAATCTTGCCTAGTCTTTACCTCCTCTGTCCCTTGGAACATACACTTGGCATGTATGATATATGCAGACATTCATTGTAAGTACTGAGGTCAGTCAGATACATTAAATGATTAAAGAAAATAACTTTACAAAGATAATGAAAATTCATAAATGTGTGGAATAGACTAATTTTTCAAAGCACCAACTAGAACTTCTGGAAATGGCTTTAGAGAATTTTTGGCCAAAGAGGAGGAGTCTATTTCTTTGCCAATTTCCAAATTAATGAGTAAATTCATTTTATCAGATAGTAAGTGAAAAGTTCAGAACACAAAAGTTTATTTTCAAGCAGTGGAGAAATAGTAAACAAAAGTCTGTTGAAATGCAAAAAAAGTTGTTTTGTTTGATTTTATTATATCTGATGGAATGGGCAGCTATTTTGAAGACAGCAAGAGGCATTGTGGTAGCCATTGTTGATTTCTTTGCTTTGACACCTTATTTTGAAGTCTTCTACCACTTTCACTGTTTGGTTTTGATTGTCTTTAATCTATTTTATTTTACTTGGCATGATTCTCTTTGAAATAAAACAAGAAAAAAAGATAAATGCCAAAAAATGGCACTAATTGTTTTGCACGAGGAGATGGCTTGCTTCTGCCACTCTGTTTGAAGATTACAGATGTGATTTGAGCTGTTTTCTTTTTGATATAGGGCACTGAGAGGCAATATTTCTCTATTTCCAAATGAAGGTATAAAATTAGCAGACCAAAATATATATGATAGGATGGAAGAAATTATAAGAGAGCCAATTGATACAATCACTTTGCAAAACAATTTGCCATTATATAAGAAGGCTAAAAAAATTTATATGACACAGCAATTCACTGCAGGGAAAATAATGTTAAAAATACAACATATACCCATACCTAAGCATGTCACAATTCAATTAAAAGGGAATGTGCTTTAGTAGGTGGAACTTGATTCAAGAATGTGGGTCACTGGAGTCATGATAGGGAACACTACATTCTTCGTGCCTCCCTGCTGCCTTTATCCACTTTTCCGGTTCCTTGCAGCTTTCCCCTCTCATGCCCTTTTGCAGTCTATATTTTCCCAGAACCAGACAACAATCTCTGAGGTCTCAGAAAACATGATCCAAAATAAATCTGCATAAATCCATAAATGTTGCATGTCAAGGATCTTGTTTCAGCCATGGGAAAGTGACTAATGACACTTTTAGTCAATGTACTGCACTGACAGTCCTAGTCAGAAAACCCAGATAAGGAAAAGAATATGAGGCCCTTACATCAGGAACAAATAAGTAAACTTGCTTCTGATTGCAGAGAGCATGATCCTCCATGTAGAAAACCTAGAGAATCTATTGAGAAATTTATAACTAATAAACAAAGTCAGCTAAGTTGTAGGACACATACAAAATGTAGCATGTCTACACATTGACAATTTACCAACCCAAAACAACAACAACAAAAATCCTACATATAATAGCATCACAAAGAAAAAATTGTTAGGAATTTAACCAAAAATGTAAACGATCTGCACACTAAAAATTTTAAGATCCAATATACAGTTAACCATGTTCAAACACTAGAAGAATCAATATTATCAAAACACCCATCGAACCCAGAGAAATCTACAATTTCAGTGCAATTGCTCAACAATGCAACAGCATTTTCCACATGAAAATATGAAAGTTCTAAAATGTGCCTGGAATCCTTGAAGACTTTGAATAGCTAAAAGAACCTTAAGCAGGAACAAATATGGAGGTCTAACACTTCTGATATTAAATTACACTACAAAGCTTCAGCAATCAAACCTTTACCATTGTGGCAGAAAACGACACCTATAGATCAATGAAACTGAACAAGAAACCCAGAAATAAACCATTCTTGCGTCACCAACTGTTATGGTTGTTACATTGAGTCAACTTGAGCAGTTTAGAAGTTTAACTGAGAGACTTGGCAGAAAGCCGGGGTTCCTGCCTTGTAAATATCCTCATCCTGTGCAAAGGAGGGTAAGGAGATTTTGTGAGTGCTACACCCACCCGGGGGAGGGGGGCGGTCTGTGTACAATATTAGTCAGAAGTTTGTTTTTGGTTTTGTTTTTGTTCTGGCTGC
This sequence comes from Dolichotis patagonum, assembly GCA_004027295.1. NCBI lineage: Eukaryota > Metazoa > Chordata > Mammalia > Rodentia > Caviidae > Dolichotis > Dolichotis patagonum. Next base: position 2,172 of record PVJX010017284.1, on the reverse strand, counting down.
TTCCTTAATGTGTTGCCCCTGTGCCATGCCAAACTGCCTTGGAGCAAGCTGATTATGGACTGGCGCCTCCACAACAGTGAGCTACATGAACCTTTCCTTCCTTCATTTTGGGTGTTAGGTATTTTGTCTCAGCAATGAGAAAAAAGTAACCAAGACAGATTTTGGTACCTGAGGAGTGGGGTCATTGCTGAGGACTATACCTGACCATGTGGTTCAAAAGCCTTTGGAAATGGCTTGTGGGGAAACTTTGGAAAGGTTCAGAGATGTCACCTAAAAGAGTGATGCTGGAACAGCTTAGGCTGTTCTGTAGGGGAGATTCTTATCAGAGCTCAGGAGACCAGATGGCTGATAAAAAGCCTGCCAGTAAAGACCAGGCTAAGGAGGTTTCTGCTGGAAAGAAGGACTGCTTCATTTTTTGGACTCCACACAATGTATGTTATGGCTTGGCAGAAAGTTTGTCTGCATTTTGCTCATGTCCAAAGACTTTGCCTGACACTAAGATTAAGGGCAGTGGACTGATTAATCTAGGAGAAGTAATTTTAAGGCAGCCGAATGTTGAGGCTGTGGCAAATCAAGAACAAAGAACCCAGTAGGATAATTTAAAAACTGAGTTTGGCCAGAAGGAAAACCCCAGTAAAGCTGTGAGTTGTAAAGAGAGATCTGAGACTTTGATTGCTGAAAAGGAACAGACAAATAAAAAAGATGACCAGAGAGCATCCCAGGAAGCAGTGGGTCTCCAACCATTGCAGCCTCAAAACTGCAAAAGCAAAAGACCACTCAAAGGAGAAAGCCATAGAGCACCAGGTTCCAGAGTGGTGATGGAGGCTACAGAAGGTACCAAAATGGCAGTGACTGCAGCAGACTTCGGAATGGCAGCAACATAGAGAAGCTGTTACTCACAATCAAGTCAGAGAGCTCAGCAATCCAGGCACTCCATCTCTACAGCCAACAAAGTGGAGAGCCTGGCTACTTCTCTAGCTAGCAGCAGACCTCGTCATCATCCAATGGTGCTGGTTTTAGGTGCATACAGAATGCAAGGGTTCTGAGGTTAAAAAGGCTTCTACCCCAATTTCAGAAGGCATGAGAGGCCAAGCAGTGAGCCCCTGAGAGGGCAGTGTGTGAAGCTGTATGGAGCCAAAGGTATATATTCTCTTTTTCCAATAGACATTCACTTCCAAAACCACATAAATGTATGTAGTTCCTGGCCACAGTGCACATCTTTCTCTTCAGAACCTACACTCTATTATCTTTGAATGTGTGCTTTTAAACCAGTGCCTAATAAACCTCCCTTTGTGCCTTTTATGGATAGGCCTTAAAATGGTATGTCTGTGACAAAAGTCTTCAAGCCATAATTTATTATTTTGGGCACTCAATATGAAGTGATGCAGAGAAAATGAGAGTGAAAAGGAGGAGACAAAAGGAGGCCTTTAATGTGGGCATGGGAAAGCTTCATGGGGCAGGGGGTATAGAGTCTTTCAAATGAAAACAAAGAAGTGGAACTACTTTTATCAGTTATGGATGGAGGAGGAGTTTGAGAGGTGAGCAAAATGACATATGAACCACTGACTTAAAGAAGCATCTGCATGTGTGAAACATGAGACAGAAAGATTTACTGGGGGCTGGAGGTGGAGGCTTGGGTGGTTGTGGGGTCTTCGGATTGGAAAGGGCTCAGCACACCCATAAAAAGGGACTGGGAGGTTTATCTCTGAATGAGAAGATGGACACAGATGTTACTCTTGGAGAGATAAGTTGTTTCTCTGAGTCCAGTAGCAAGTTGGCAGGATGTAGTTAAACCCCAGCTAGCAGAACCTATCACTTATCTGCATGGGTGCTAAGTGGAGTTACTCTGTCTCCACTTTTTTTTTTAACATTTTTCATTTATTTATTTTTTTTAATTTGAAAGAGAATAAAACAAAAGGGGGCAGTACAGAGCAGATCAGAACAGGACAACATAGGCAACACAGTACTTTACATTAAGTCAACTGGACATCAACAGTAGCTAACACCATATCTCTTACTCTGCTATAGTTGAGCATAGTTTCAAATACAATAATATCAAACATAACACCATAGTATAAAGCCATGCATAGAGTGAAAGAATTACAGGGCTTTCTGAACCGAATAACAGAAAATGTTCAATGGGTACTATAATATCTCATTTTTGATAAAAAA
>PVJX010017283.1:0-29781 GCA_004027295.1 Dolichotis patagonum | reverse complement strand
GCTGGACTCAAAACTCACAGTGATCCTTCTGCCTCAGCTTCTTGAGTGCTGGGATTACAGTATGCACCACAATACAATGTCTGGGCTCACATAGGCATTTTAAAATGAGAAATTATGTCACCTAATTTACTATAAAAGAATATAAGAAAAAAAAAAGAATGTAAGAGCTCTACTCTTACTGATACAAATTAGTAGCAGCCAAAGTCTGTGTATGTCAAACTGTTTGTGTCTGCCACACAGTGGTGTTCATGTTCTCAACTGCGGTTCTGAAGTCAAAGTAACCCTGGAAAGTAAGGTGCTGGGAGTTCTCCATTCCACCAGTGTCACACAACTGACTTCTGACTAAACCCATACTCTCATCTTCACTCCGAAATGGACTGACCAATTAAAAACTGACCATGGAAATATTTTCTCACCTTTGTTTCCATATTCATACACTAGAGAGACAAAATGTACTTAGTATATATTGCATGTCTAGACAAAGGTTTACTTGTTTTCAAGAGAAAGGTTCCAGCCAGGCCTAGTGGTACACACTTGGAAGCCCAGTACACGGGCGGCTACAGCAGGAAGACTGCTGTGTGCTTGAGGCAAACCTAGACTACACAGTACCCAGCAAGACATGTCACAAAACAGAATTCTCAGAGAAATCTTATCTACACAAAATCATTCTAAACTAATTAGCACTAACTAGCCACACCAACCCACCAGGAAACTCAGTCCTGCTCTGCCTTTGACAGACTCAAATTTCATGTTTTTGTGTCTTTTTCCTAGCAGTCCCGTTTGTTTTAGACATGGCTTCATTACTGAATACCTACCACACACAGGCTCTCCTGGGGTAGGGAGAAAGGGGAGATGTCTGGTCTATGGAGCTTAAGTAAACAAGACAAGTTCAGCGTAATGCTACTATAAAACAGCATAGTCTGATACACCTAAGGGGAGCTAACAATGAAATCAGAACTAGGAAAAAGGGCTAGAGGAAGACAAAGGTGATCATTAAATAATGGCTTTCCTTTCCACTTAAGGTTACATTGTTTTAGAAGTTTCTAAGGTATTGCCATGGTTAAAAGACACAGTTTAGTGAAGTATTCCAGGTGACAAAAGGTTTAAGTCTTAAATATTATTTCACTATAATTAGTCCAAAATACACTAAAACGAAGGAAATGAATTCTACGTTTAAATCACTTTGTTGGTCAGTAGAGTATTAACAAATGTATCAAAAGAATTTTAAAAATACTCTGGCTTTTAAACAACTAAGTTTATTGTGAATGAATTTATTTACTAAAATAGTGACCATTTTGGAAGAACAAGCTTTTGAAACAGCAATACCACAAAAACACACAAATACAGTAATCACAACAGTAAAGACTGTACTTCTCCAGTACGTACTTCTTTCTTTTTACTAAGAACAACTATTCTCTGCTAGCCACATGAAACTACTTAGATTTAAACAAATTAAAGTTAAATTAAGTTAAAAATTTAGTTCCTCAATTACACTATTCATATTTTGGGTATTTAAGATCAACATGCAGCGAGGACTATCACAGTAGTCAGCACAGAGAGAAAATATCTCTATCACCACAGGAAACTCTATTGGACAGTGACAATTCACATTGTTTTTCAAAACTAACCTAAACAAAAACATCCTATAAATGCTTATGAAAATAAGATTTTGAAGAAGTAGATTAGTGCTGTGACGTAAAAAGGAAATGAAATAAGAGGAAGCTTAGCAATCAGATCTATGTGCTAGAAGACAAACTCAGGTAAATCAGTGTAAGTACAAAATTCTTTAAGAAAGGCCTGTTAGAGAAGTAGCATATTTTTCTTTAATTTTTATTTTTAAATTTTTTCTCATTTAAAAGACTTAGAGCAAAAGTATCTTTAAAAATAGAATTTTACTACTACACAATCTGTTTCACTTTAACATTATCATCTTAAATAGTTAAACTTTCACTTAAAATTTTCCACTAAAAATGTATTAAGAGAAAGGAGAGCCAGGTGTGGTGGCGCATGCCTGTAATCCCAGCATTTAGGAGTCTGAGTGAGGCAGAAGGGTTGCCAGGAGTTAGTTAGCACAGGTTACAGAGTGAGTTCAAAGCCAGCCTGCACTACAAAGTAAGACCCTGTTTCAAAAACACAAACTGATAAAAAACAAAACAAAACACCCAAAGACAGTGGTCAAATACATTAAAATCTTCATTATCAGGAGACGACCTCCAAGAAGTAGAATACAGTTAGTTGAGCACTTACCAATCCAATTATTTGAATACAGAATGACCTAAAACTAATTTTTACAGGACAATAGGAAATTAAAAAATGACAATTTCATCAAATTTGTTCAATAATTTTTCTGTGTATATCTTAAAACCTTCAATATACAACAAAAGTTACAATCTGGACAGTAAGTTTCTTTCCAAATTTGTTTTGCATTATTGTACTTTTTTTTTTTTTGTACTGGGGATGGAACTCATGACCTTGTGCTTGCCAGGCAGGTGCTATGCTGATGAGCGAAATACCCAGCCCTATAGCCCTATTATTGTCCTTTGAAGAACACACTTTACACTATCGTGTTGGCCTCTTTTTCCTGTGAGTAGTATAATTTCAATAAACTGTCTACCCACTGAACATAATGATGAAGACATTAATGATGGACATCCTAGTTGACATTTCACTATGATGTATTTTTCAATTAGTTGGTGTACTAGACCTAATCTAAATTGTAAATGACTTTTTGAACTTCCTTGTTTTGAATAAATAACAAATGATTTCCATATTGTTTGGTCCAGAAGGTACATAAATATTTTATAGTAATATTTTTTTCCTCACTTTTTGATTACAGGACAGCTTATTAGATATTGGTCAACTCTGTCAATACTACCTATAGAATTATTATAATCATTAACCACTATTGGAATTATCTTAGTTTTGTTTCTTCTTTCAAGTCCTACCATTTCTGTATTATGAATAGTTGACAATAAGGAGATGTCTTTTTTGTCTTTCCATTTCATAACAGACTTTTCCTCTCTGATACGCTAACATTTCTCTTTTTTTTACTTTTTTCTTTTGCAGATCTTTTGGCACTTCCTCTTTGGTCTCAGTGTCCTAAATGTGTCTGTTTTATATTGTAAAAGACTATCACTGAGTTCTAGAGAAGTACAAATATGAAATCTAATGTACTTATAGTAAGTTTTTACAGATTATGTTACAAAACTATAGGTTATTTTTCACAAATAAACACGAATTAATAAAATAACCAGAACTTACTATCAGATTTCACTAGAAACAAACATCAAAGGTGAATACATTCTAAATTTTAAAAGCATGCAAAAAATAGTTGACATAAAACAATAGATGTATCTGTATCTCATGCAGGCAACAATCAACTGGTTGAAATGACACCTGCCTGAGTGATACCTGGGATAGTCAGTATGGAAACAAATACACTGCCCAAGTGATACTCAGGGTAAGAGGTTAAGTGGTGAACAAAATACAAACAAACCCCACAAACAAACCCAAAAACCTGTATCTCATTTCATTTAACCATAAGCAATGTTAACCAAATATAACCACAGTATTCATTTAATTGTTCCATTAAATTATAAACTATTTAAGTTGTTATATAGCTCCTATTTTGTATATAGTTCTTATGTTTTCCTCACTAAATCATATTACTACTGAATTAGCTTGTATCAATGCAAGGCTTACTAGTAAAACACTGTGTGTTCCCGTCTGTTTAGTTTAACCACAACTGTCTTCACTTTGTTCTTGACCACACCCAGTAATGAAGACATGGTATTATCACTTGAAGAAAATGTATATTAATGTCCAGCCTCTTACAACAAAGGTATTACTAGCTCACAATGAAAATTATTACAAACTAAGTAATTTCAATCAGTCATCTTGTTCCATTACTATGAAGTTTAGTAAACTAACAAATTCATCCACATACTTTCCGACTTTTTCTACCAACACAGTTCACGCTGACTTCAATTTTGTGATGATCCTCTTGCCTCAGCTTCCCATGTGATAGGATTATAGGTGTGCATCACATTTGGTGAAATTCTTAAATTATAGTAAAATAGTCTTTGATTTCTTAAATTTTGTAAATGTTCAAATTTTAGTTTCTTATACTCTTAGATTTTCTATTCCCCACAAGACAAAAAGAGAATGTATGCCAAAAACTACATGAATGTTTAAAGTACCAAGCAATTTATCATATCTACAATAAATTTTTCTAAATATTTATTTCCTTCAACACTATTTTGGGTGTTGTTTGGTTTTGTTTTAGCTCATCAGTTTATCATTTTAGCATTTCAGGTTCAATTATTTACATTCAAAAGCTTTCAAAATAAGCAGTAAAAGATACTAGAACTTCATATCAAATATTCACATTTTATATCATCTATTTGTTTTATCTGAACACTAAAGCTTTGGTGCAGTCATAGCCACAATGAAGTTGTAAAAACAACAATGGAAGTAATTTGGACTGGAAAGTTAACTTCATGTCTATACTTGTACCAGGATGAATTCTCTTACCTACTGAGAAGGGTTAGTTAACATTCAACATTTAATTTCTAATGAAAATGAATTTAGGCAACTGAGTTCATTTCTTCATCTATTAAACATATGACTAAATACAAGTTCATTAACAGACAATTTTTCTTTTCTTTTGTTTCAGTACTGGAAATTAAACCCAAAACCTTCACCCTGAGCTACATACCAGTCCTTTTAAAAATTGTCACTCATGTAATAGAGTCCAGGTTGGGCTCAAACTTGCAATCTTCCTGCCTCAGTCTGCCAGAGTGCTGGGATTACAGAGGCATGGACTACCATATCCAGCCTCTTTCCTCTTCCTAATTCCTTTTCTCCTTCCTTCCCTCCCTCTCTGTCCCCTCTCTTCCTTTCTTTTGCGCTGGAATTAAATCCACAGTCTTGCACATACTAGACAAGTGCTCTACCACTGAGCTATAACACCAACGTATCTATTTGTGCTTTTAAAAACATTTATTATCACCTATATGCCTGCAAGGTGCTAGGTACTCCCAGCATTTGCAGTTAAAATCCATTTAACTCCAAGAAGTACAAATTTTCTTCTCTATTTGAAGATAAAAACATTGATCCTCAGTGGAAAGGTGAACTAGGGACAGGAACTCCGACCTCCTCAACTCCTGAACTGCTCTCAACTCCCCACTGAGTTTTAAAAAGGGGGGAGGGGTTCAGCTAACTGGCTTAAAGCAAACAGAACGGCTTTCTGGGGGTAAAGGTCAATTAGAGCAAATCAAACCACTCAATAAAAACAATATCATGCTTTTATAAGGTGACAAATTTACTACAGTGAAATATACAAACAACACATTTTTAAGTTTTCTGAAACCAGCTGCTTCAAGCGGGCATTGTGGTACACAATCTGTAATACCAGCACTTGGGAGTCTAAGGCAGGGGCACCTCAAATTCAAGGCCAGCCTGAACTACACAATGAGTTTAAGGCTAGTCTGAACAACAAAGTTTTGAGACCTTGTTTCAAAAAACAAAAATAAACTGGACATGGTAGCACATGCCTGTAATCCCAGCACTCTGGAGGCTGAGGCAGGAGAATCAATGCGAGTTTGAGACCAGCCTGGGATACAAAGTGAGCTCAAAAACACAAAACAAAACATACACACACAATAAATAAATAAATAAATAAATAACACAAAAATAAAATGTTGTTTCAGCTAGGCACAGTGGTCTATGCTTGTAATCCCAGCACTCAGAAATCTGAGAAAGGAGGATCAACCATCTGAGGCCAGCCTGGGCTACATCTCAAAAATATAAACAATAAATTACTTCTAATCAAACTTGAAAAAAATGTATTTTAAACCAATACAAGTTCTCTTAATAGACATCTTGATTGGACATGAAAATAATTTTATAATTCAAAAAAACTATGTCATACTTGTTTCATAAACTAAATCTTCATCAGTTTTGTTTTTATTACATATTTATTTTGAGATGGGAATCTTGCTATACGGTTCAAGCTGGCCCTGAATTCACTAGCCCAGACTAGCTTCTGGGCTCATGGTGATCCTCCTGTCTCAGCCTCCCAAGAGCTGGCATGATAGGTCTGTGTCACCACACAACTGTCAGGTTTCTTAACATAGGACATAGGTACATCTTTTCATGAAACACCTTCCAAAATCTCTCACAAAGCTCTATAAAATATGTGCCACACACATTGTATCTTGTATATTGTGTACACTTTAACTCTTTCTTTTCCTGAGCCTGGATTCTCACTATGTTGCCCCAGGCTGGTCTCAGGATTCCTCTTGGACTCAGCCTTCAGATTAGCTGGGACTACAGGAGCTCGCCACTATGCTTGCCATTATTCTGGCTTATACTATACTTTAAAAAGTACACGTAAATACCATTCTTAAAAAGCCTTTTTGAGTCAGGTGTGGTGGTACACACCTGCAGTACCAGACAGGACAGGCTGAAACAAGAGGATCCCAGCTGAGCAATTTAGCAAAACGTTATCTCAACACAACACAAATACTTTTATAATATTAAAATTTTAAATAGGCTTGAATATTTTTGGAAATGTTTTAAAATTGGCATGATGATGGTTACTGTATACTTTAAATAGGTAAAATGTTTGGTATGTGAATTATATCTCAATGAAATATTACAGATTGAACACTCTTACTGAAAAATCTAAAATCCAACATGCTTCTACCAGGTGTGGTAGTGCACACCTGTAATCTCTGCCTCAGAAATCTGAGGCAGGAGGACTGCCATGAGTTCAAGGCCAGACCAGGCAACTGAGTGAGTTCAAGTGCGGCCAAAACTGCATAATGAGGTCCTTCTCAAAAACAAAACAAAACAAAACAAAACAAAACAAAACAAGCATCTAAACCTGAAACTTTATGAGCACTGACCTGAGGCCAAAAGTGGAAAACTCTGCACCTGACCGTCAACATGTGACAACCTTCAAAATACAAGCACACTAAAGATACTGTATAAAATTCCCTTCAGGGCTAGGGATGGAGTTCAATGGTGCAACACATGCTTAAGCTTATACAAGGCCCTTGGTTCCATTCCTAGCACCATAAAAATAACAATGAAACACTTCGTGGTCTTTCTGTATAAGGTAACAACATAAAAATGAATGTTTTGCTCAAACTTGTGTCCCATCCTCAAGGTATCTGGTTATGTTGGGCACACACCTGTAATCCCAGCACTCAGGAGGCCGAGGCAGTAGGATAGCCATGCATTTGAGGCCAGGCTGAGCTACCTAGTGAGTTCAAGGCCAGAATGAACTACAAAGCAAGATTCTGTCACAAATGAACAAAGTTACCTCATTATATATACGCAAATATCCCAAAATCCAAAAATAAATAAAGTGTCAAACACTTTGCTCCCAAACATTTTGGGTAAGGAAAATTTAACTTGCATTTAAAAAAATCTTTCTGGAGAACAATTTGTAGATATGTAGGAAAAACTTTTGAAATGTTCACACATCTTTTGTCTACATGTGTGGGGGCCTCATATATGCTAGGCAAGTGGTCTACCACTAAGCTGCATTTTCTGTGCAGCTAGTCTCCCTAAACTGCCCCGACTGGCTTCCAACTTTCGATCCTCCTGCTCAGCTTGCCAAGAAACTGGGAATTACAGATGTGTGCCATCATGCTCAGCTGTTCACATATCTTTTAAGTAATACTATTTCTAGGAATTTATTGTAATGAAATAATCAGTCATACAGATGTTTTTAGTGTATAAAGATGTTAATCCAATTATAATATGCAAAAATTTTTAAATTACCAGTACTTAAATGACCACCAATAGAGGAACAGTAAACACTACAGAACACCAATACAAATAAACTACATGTCAAAGTCACAATCTCAAAACACACTTGCTCTACAATGTATTAATAAAATGTTACAAAATCATATAAATGTACAATTTCAATTTTGTTTAGAAATACAATTATATAGAAAAAAAAGTACAATCACAGAATAAGACACAGAACAAAATAGTAGTAGTAGTTACTTACAGCTGGTAGGATTTTGGATAGCTTTAGTTATCTTTATAACTTTCCACTTTTCAATTTCTGTATAACAAATAATCTCTTCCTACCTTAAATATAATAAGTATTATTTAAAAACCCTAGTAACCACTTTGGAAAAGTTCAAATTTCCTACCAAAAAAAGGAAACAGAACTATCAGCAGTTGAGAGTACTAATGTGTATGTGTATATGTGTGTGTGTGTGTGTGTGTGTGTGTGTGTGTGTGTGAGTATACATATGCTCATATCTATACCTCAAAACCTTAACTAATTCTATCACTCAATAAAATAAATCCTAGGGGGCTGGGGATTTAGCTCAGTGGCATGAGCACCTGCCTTTCAAGGGTGAGGTTGTGAGTTCAATCCCCAGTACCCAAAAAAAAAAAAAGATCCACAGATGCAGCTACTTGCAAAAGTCCTGGTTTCAACTTTTAGTCTTCTCTCCACCTCCAAAAAGGAAACTCAAGGATAGAGAACAAAGCAAGAAACTGGTATTCTACAAAAATCATTTAAAAATATCATTTAACGTGACAAAACTACAACAACCAAATAAAGGTAATTTACAAATGCAGATGTACTATAAAATTGTCTTTTTCAAAGTCACCACTGCAGTTTTATGAAATACTGTAAGCAGTCAATGCAAAAACGATTCAACTTTTTCTACTATCACAATCCTCAGCAGTCAACTTTTAAACTTTCCAAACATGTGAAAAACAATCAAGAAGTCCACAGAAGCACAATTCACTAAGTTTTCCAAATTGCAGAAGGAATTTAGTTCACCTGACCAAATTACAGGAAAGGTAAGATTCAAAAGGCACAAGGATGAAGCCTCCTCTGGAACGGACTGTCACCAATGATTACTTCTCAGGTTAGTACTTGGTGTGGTTATATTATCTTGAAAACAAGAAATTCAACTAGTTTTTGTGAAATAAGATACTTAAGCTAGGAAATTAACAAAATAGATGAATCAGCTTTTTTCTAAGTAAAAGGCACTGTAGAGTTAACATATTAATCCAAAACCAAATTATTCAATTCTACCAAAATTAATTTTACAATATCTGAGCAATATTTTGTACAAAACAGAACTTTCTTATGACTCAGTAATATTTTTTGTTCCACATTCATAAATAAAGCACTAAATGTCAAATTACTAAATACCTACCCTTAATATTAGACAGTATCTTTCTCGCTTAAATGGCCCAGATATTCCTTTGGACAATAACAAAAACTTTCTATTTACAGCTGATGATACAGCACCTTAAGGGTTCAATCCCTAGCATCAAAACAAAAGCAAGCAAAAACACTTATAATCTAGTTATTTCATTTTTATATTTCCTTCATGGTTATGAAATTTCACACATACACACATATCATTACATACTAATTTTACAATGTTTCAGGTTTTGTTGTCAGGTCCTCATGATTTTAAAAAAATGAAACATTACTGTACTTTTATGCCTAAAGCCCAACTACCATCAGTGCAAAACCTGGTAAATCAATGAGATTGTTTCTGTGGCTTTTGTTATTCGGCTTCTTACCTGGTAACAGGCACATGATGTTTACCTTCTATTTGTTTATGACATACATGAAGGTTTTATATGCTTTATTATGTTGTGCTATGCAACTTTTAAAAAGCCAATTTTTAAGGTTTTGTTTGACATATAGTCTTGCTATTCAGTTTAGGCTGACCTTTAACTCAGTATGTAGTGAGGCAGGCCTCAAACTCATAGAGATCCTCCTGCCTCACACTCCCAAGTGCTGGGATTACAGGCAAGTGTCACCATGCCTGGCCAAGGTTTTTAATTAGTTCTTTCTTCATTCCTTCCTTCCTTCCTTCCTTTCTTTTTTTATGATTGCATAGTTAAGAAAGGTTGGGTAACACAAGAATCAAGAGGCACCCTATTGTCTGGGGAGTTGCTAATATCCCTACAAAGTCTCCATATGGTCTCAAATCAATTTGATAACTTAAATTTTGTTCTTCAATAAAATTGGAGGAAATTACCCATTTCATAAGTTTAAAATTAAGAAAAAAAGTTTAAAATACCTACCAAGGGCGAGAGATGTAGCTCAGCTGCACAAGCGCCTGCCTGGCAAGTACAAGGTCATGAGTTTGATCCTCCGTACCAAAAAATAAAAATAAAATAAAATACTGACCTATATATTTTAGGAAGTAGACATGGAATTTATATAAAATTTTTTAAAATTCCTATGGTTAGGGCCGGGTGTTTAGCTCAGTGGTACCAGTGCCTGCCAGGCATGTGCCAGGTCATGAATTCGATCCCCAGTACCAAAGGGGGGAAAAAAAATCATGTGGTTGAAAATATTTGTTATTTAATGTTCAACTGCCTATTAAAACAATACAAACTACAAAGCAAAAGGAAATACATTCTTTAATTTTCTTTAATGAAACTGAAATTTGAAAACTTACAATGACAGTTACTTCAGCCCGAGGACTACCTGAAACCTCAATTTCACCTATTTTTTTTTTCCTTGTACAAGGACTCAAACTCAGGGGCTGGCACTTGTCAAGCAGGTGCTGTGCCACTGAGCTACATCTTCAGCCTTTCACCCATTATTGAGTCAAATAACTGTGTTCTCCAGATTCATTAACAACAACAAACTTATTAGGTGGGAAATCTGTCAAACATCCCGAAGATGCTCTATACCATGTAAAGTATTACTGATTTTCCATTGTTATACATAATTAAAATAAACACCGCATGTAATTTTTTCTATTTTCCTATTCACTTTTTCTTCAACATAAGTTGATGAGTAAAATCCATGTCTAAAATTTAAAAATATGGCAAGACTCTTTTTTAAATGAACCTTTTCATGTTCAAAAATTCTTGTCAGTAAGAACCTGTACTTTATGAGTGATAACATACTTTTCCAGTAAAAACTGAACATTCTCTAAATTCATAAGATGTAAAATATTCCTTTACTTTCTTGTCATTCCATACTGTACAGGTATAACATTCTACTGAAGTGTACAAAGGTCACACAGTAAACAGGAAAGGTCAACAGTAAACATGAAAACAAGACTGTAAACTTCAGAGCTAGGAATTTAGCTCAGCAGGTATAATTGCCTGTCTGGCAAGCGCGAGGTTGGGAGTTTGATCCCCTGAAGACTGTAAGCTCTGAAGAAAATGAAGTCAATATAATTCTTAAGTTTTTCCTTATTAATATTTATAAAACAGATTAGAGGGGCCAAGGATATAGCTCAAGGGCACGGCACCTGCCTGGCAAGTGTAAAGTCAGGAGTTTGATCCCTAGTACCAAAAATCAAAACAAAATAAAAGATTAGAGTGTAACAATAAAGCTTACCATTTAAAAATGCAAATGCTGGATATGTTGTTTATTAACAAATAAAGTCATCTTAGTTGCTTCTTCAAAAACAACAGGTTTTTTTCTAAAGTAAAACTAAAAATAGGTTATAATGAGAAACATTTTGTGCCTAAATATCAAATTCTAAATTGTTTTAAAACTTTAAAAATTTTAATTTCTTCAGTGTCTATAACATACAAGACTATTTTTTGTTTTAAAAGAAACCAAAAAATAAGTATGTATAGTAACCCATTTTCTTCTTGATAGGCAAAAATAATTTAAAAATAATCAACAGTGCCTCTGAGGACTTATTTTTAGCTTTTTGTTTTCAATTATGTATTTTTAGTTCCTTTTTAAAAAAATTTAAAAGTGGCTTATTTTCTTTCCAGGAGCCTGACTGAATCCCTGATCTGTTTATTCATTTTATTGCTATCTTATATTGTTGCAATTTTATTGAAACAGGAAAAATTCTGCCAAAAATTCTTATGCAAAACACAAACTTCAAAATAACTTGGGCCAACTCATTTAGGTATATAAAAGTACTGAGTTCATTGAGGCATGTAAATATGTTGTCTTTATATGTTGTTAGATGAATAACATACCAAAACCCCCCCAAAAAACCATCCATAAAGATCCACAGAGATCCCACAAACTCATTCCCCTAAATAAGATTCACTTTGAGTACTCTCCCTCCCCTTCAGCTTTCATAAGGTAGTTCAAAATACTTCCATAGAAAAAAGCAATAGGGCTGGGGATTTAGCTCAGCGGCTTAAGCGCCTGCCTGGCAAGTGCAAGGTCGTGAGTTCGATCCCCAGTACCAAAAAAAAAAAAAAAGAAAAAAGCAATATGTGGTTTGAAGACCTAAGTAACAGGTCTGTCACTAAACACTTGAACCTAACTTATGTAGGACTCAGCTTTCTCTTGTAAAATAATGTAGTCTCTTCCATTTAAACTGTTGGGAATGGAATTCAGGACCAACTCTAATACTTAAAGTAGCAAAAACCTGCACCTAAATGCTAATATTCCTAATGATGGACTACTATATGACCCTTAAAAATAAACTTGGGTCCTATATGCTAATTTTTAAACAATGTCCTTAGGAAACTATTAAAATAAAAAAGCAAAGCCAGGCATGGTGGTGCACACCTGTAATCCCAGCACTTGGGAGGCTGAGGCAGGAGGATTGCTATGAGTTCAAGGCCAGCCTGGACTACACAGTGAGTTCAAAGTTACCCTGAACTACACAGCAGACCCTGTCTCAAAAATAAAACAACAATACGCAGACAAGATGACCCTATTCATATGTATTTTAAGATACATACACATATACTTTTTTCTTTTTAAAGAAACTAAAAGGGCGGGCTGGGGATTTGGCTCAGTGGCATAAGTGCCTGCCTGGAGTTTGAGGTTGTGAGTTCGCTCCCCGCACCAAAAAAAAAAAGAAGAAGAAACTAAAAGGGCTAGGAATGTAGCTGAGTGGCAGAGCAGTTTCCTAGTACACATGAAGCCCTGGGTTCAATTCCTAGTACCTTATAGAAAGAAAGAAACAAAGCAAGCAAGCAAGAAAAGAAACTGAAAGAAAAAATATGTCTAATACCTGGTATGACAGAGAGAGAGGGGAGAGGGGAGAGGGGAGAGGGGAGAGAGAGAAAATATCCAGGTTCCATAAGGAGAAAAACTCTGGTTCTAAATACTATTTAAATGCTTAATAACACACAAGATGTTAAATTACTTAAACTCAATTTCTCCACCTGTAAAAAGGAGTAAAAGTACTAATAAAACTATTGTGAGAATAAAAGGAAATCATACATATAAGACACCCAGCACAGCACACTGTAAGATAGCAAATGTTGGCAGTTGATTATCATGAATATTATGTTAAACTCCAGAAACTACTGTCTGTAGAACCAGATTTAACAGTTGATCCAATGGTCATCAATCTTGCGGACAATCAATTTCCTTTATTCAAAATTCACTCAATCAGATCAGAGAGAATTTGTTAATGTACAGCAAAAAATGGAAATTATCACAAGTAGCAGAAGTGGTAACCAAAAGACAGTTAGGATTGTAGGTGTCTAAGCATCCTTCTTCATTAAGTGGAGACCTGTCCTGGATATCAGACACTCATTCAAACTTCCAATATGATTTTAACCTACAATGCTCATTTTCCTAAAAATTATGGCACTAGTAGTTCGTACACATAACTTAGCAACTAATTACAGATAACATGTCAACTGAATGAAAAATGTAAATAAGAAATCTCTGTAAATATAAATTCCAACAAAGCATACAGAATGGCTTTTTTGGAATGGAACTTGTCCTCACAGAATTTCAAAACATTTAGGCTAAATATTACTGAGTCAAAACACTCCAAGTTATATATTTAGTTTTTATCCTTCGAACACTCTCAGAAAGTACTGTTCTGTCAATATTCAGTTTAATTTTTCCAATAAACCAAGAACACATCCTATGACTGTCTATAAAAGAGAGGACATTACTATTACAATAGATAAAATGAGTGTATAGTATAAGTGAACTGAGTCTAACATATTACCATTTTAACATGAGCTGAAAGAGCAGTTTTCTATATTGATGTGATGGGTTAAAATCTGGATTACCCCATTACAAATATCAAACAAAAACAAAAAAAAGTCATATATGTTTAACCCTTTCCAATATGAAAATAAAACAGGTTCTAATACCTATTCATCTACTGTAAATTTGTCAGGCTTTAAGCCTTTAGAATAGTAACTTCTGAACCATACAAGTTACGTTTGAATACATTAAAGAGTTACTTTGTAGCTTTACTGAGTGCCCTAACTTTAAAAAAAAAAAAAAAAAAACTGGCAACTCAATGAAGCTCTAAGAACTGTGTGCCTACTTCATAGATCACTGCACTATGCTCAACTGGCATTTGGAGACTGTATTGAGCTAGATAAGTGAAAGCAGAGGGAAGAAATGAAGAAAAGAGTTTATTAAAAAAAAGAAAGCACTATCTTAATACACCTACCACCTATGAGCAAGAGCCATCAGAGACAGAATTTTTAAATACACACATTTCTAATTTTCCAACATGCAAACGGGTCATCTACCACAGGCAGATCTTCCTACTCCTTCTCACCCCCACACAGTGTTTTGCCAAGAGCACAGCCCCAAGTAAAATAAGCGATGCAATTTCCTTGTTTACTTAAAGAATTGCAGAAAACATGTTGACTGCTTCTGAGGCTTTTGAAACCAATCAAATATTTAAAAGACTTTTCACGATCACGTAAATATTTAAAAGACTTTTCATGATCACGTTTGAAATAGGAGTAGTAACAATTCTTGAGCTTTTTTTTTCAAATCTAGTTTTACATTTATAAAAAGGGTTAAATCTTACACTGCAGTTCACCACTATGCCTTGTTTTTATCCAGAAGAGCAAAAAGAGGGGAGAACAGCAACACACACAAGATGGAAAACATCATTACTTCCTTCGGTGGTTATGAATAATTGTAAATGGTCCAAGAGGTAAGGGAAAACAGTTCATGAATAGAAAGAAGCGGGGTTAACAATGTAAGCTGGTCCCTTCCAGATTCACACTGATGTCTGTTGAGAGGAAAAGGAATTTATTTACACTGCAGTGTCTGGCAGCAAATATGGCTGCCCCTGCCCCCTTTAAATCCGAGTAGTCTTCATTCCCACACCAAAACCATCAAATTATGGCCATGTCTGTCTTCCTAGCATAACACAAACACATCTCCTCTGCCCTCACAACAGTGACATCCATACCTCCCCCTCCCCCCCGTTTCACAACAATCACAACCATAACCACTAGCTTCTCTATCTCTAGCCCCGAAATAAAAGGCAGGAATACACAAATACGGAACAAAAGGCATTGCTTCTAACACTTTAACAACCTCCATCCCCCGCCTTTCCTCACACACTGTGACGTTTGATCGATCCTTCTCACCCTTTCAACATTCGGTTAATTGCCTTCCCTAACCCAATTCTGGGTCTTACAGTTTCCTGCGTCTATCTCCAATCCTCACGGTTGCATCCTGATTGGAATCAATCATTTCTCTTTTTTCCTAACCCATCTTTTCCTCTACTTTCATTCCTTCATTGCTCCGTTGATTCCCAAAAGATACCCCGTTTCCCTCAAATTGTACCCTCCTCACCCAGCATGGTTCCCACACTCCACCCGCAGAACACCCCAATTCGCAATCACCCGGGTCCCTAATCTTCTCCAAATCTAACTCTTCCCGTTGCCATCCCTATCCCTGCCCCCATCCCACCTCTACTCCCAATTCCTAGCTCAGCGCCACTACATCCCTCATCCCAAGCCTGCTTCCCCTGCCCCACCCCCCGAGCCCCTCCACACCCCCGCCGCGCCATCTGCTCTTCCTTCCGCGCTCTCCTGGAACCTTTTGGGACACCCGCTTCTCCTCCCGCCCCTGGGTCACACCTCACCCTTGCCCGGTCCCTAGGTCGCCCCCTCCCCACCGTGCCCTTCCTCGCGACACACGCGCACACACACACACACACACACACACGCACTTTACCTTCAGTTTGTTCCATTCTAACCCCCGGCCGTGTCAGCGCGATCACAGGAGAGACACGGAGGCCCGGACTGGGGCTGGTGTACAGGCCGGCGCCGCAGCTACGGCGGGAGGAAACAGACCCAAGCTAGGCCGCATGAAAGCCCGGGACTAGATTTCCCCCGCGCCGGGAGCCCTTGCCATGGCGGCCGACACCAAGGAGGGCCACGGCCGAGCCCGGCCGGGCGCGCTGCAGTAAGGAAGAGGCTGCTGCGGGAGGTAGTGTGGGAGGCCGGACGGCGGGACTAGGGTCGCCGCGCCGCCGCCACCGCCCGAGCCTGGGCGAAGCCTGAGGTGACGGCCCGGCGCGGCAGCTGGCTGCTGGGGTCGCTCGGCTCCGCGCGCCCTCCGCGGCGCCCTGCGCACAGCCCTGGCCTCGGCCTCCGCCCCCGCCCCCGCCTCCGCGCTGGCTGCCGCTCCCGCCGCCGCCGCCGCCGCCGCCGCCGCCGCGCACAAAGCCCCCCCCCGCCCAGCTCTCGGACGCCGCCGCCAAATCCTCAGCCCCTCATTGGGCGCGGGCCGCGGCGGCCGCCGGGAAATGCAGTCCGGGCTCGGGCCCCGGGGCGAGAGAGGGCGGGAAGGCTGCAGTGCGAGCGGGTCCGGAGCGGACAGACACTGCCGGCGACCTGGCAGAGAAGGGACGGAAGGGACGAAACGAAAACAAAACCCGACGAAGGGCGGGCGAGGCTGCGGGGCGGGGCCTGCGAGGCGAGGCCCGGCTTGTGCGTGTCCTTCAGTTTGAGGAGAAACAGCGCGTCTTAGACGCCGCGCGGAGCTCCTCAGCGGAACTGCCGCGCTCTCGCGAGGTGGCGGGAGGGACGACACGCGGGAGCGGGTCGGAAAGGGCGGGCTCCCTCGGAGTCTCTGTCCTGCGCTGTTTCCGCCCGACAGCTGTCAGAGAAAGCGCCCGTCGAATGGCCTGCGTGTGGACCCGGGGCAGCAGCTCGGGGCTCGTGCCCGCGCCAGGGGTGGAGACGGCCTCCCGGGCGGGACAGCCGCGGACCTCGGGGTCCCGCGCACTGCCTGGGAGGCCGGCGGTGTCCTCCACGCAGAGCAGGGCCCCGCGCTCTTCCTGCACGGCCCCCGGCCCGGGGCCTTGTGGGTAGCGCCTAGCACCTCGGCCTCGCCGCCTCCAGGCCGCCGGGCCCGGGCTGGGCGCAATCACGTGCAGCTCAGCTGCTCCCGCCGGACCTTCGCTGCGAGAGACACGGGTGCTTCTGTCCTCCTGGCGCGCCCAAGGAGCAGGGAAACTGGAGGCCGCGCGCAAAGTCCCTGCCGCCCATGAACTGGGAAACAGGGAAAGTAGTGAAAGGTCCCAGGCTAGGAGGGCCTCGCGTAGGAATCCTGAGGGGGGCGTGCATATGTCCCAGTGTTTCCCGGCGGTAATGACATCGTTGCAGCGCAGACGTGAACGTACAGAGAAAGCAGGCAGGAAGCAGACGAAGAAACCAGTGTGTGCTCTGCTCTTCGTTCTGAGAATTCAAAACTGTAGTATCACTACTAGACATCATACTGGTTAGGCATGGTGCGCAGTATGCTGGGTACCATTACAAGAAATTCCTGATAGTTTTATCTTAAAATACCTAACTCAGGAAATTTGAAGATTCTTCATTCGAAGCTCTCACACTGAGCTACATACAGATCCAGCCATTTTTTTTTTTTAATAGAATATTGCTAAGTCACTAAAGGGGGCTGGGGCTTTAGCTTACTGGTGCAGTGCCTGCCTGGCAAGCGTAAAGTCCTGATTCCCCAGTACCCAAAAAATAAATAAATAACTGAATTGCCCAGGTTGGGCCTGAATTTGTGTGGATCAGTTATTTTAATGGACACTAACTGTGTATTAGTTTCTTAACAAAACCGTGTTAATACTAAGTGTAAAGCCCAGCATAATGGTGTACGCTTGTAATCCCAGCACCCAGGAGGCTGACGTACGAGGATTTCTGTGATTTGGAGGCCTGCCTGGGCTACATAGTGGGTTCAAGGTCAACCTGGAATATACAGCAAGTCCAGCCATGTAGCTAGAGTTCCTGCTGCGTGGGCTGGTCTTTCAATTTGCCACTCTTCAACATCTGAATAGTTGAACAGAAAATTTAAATCACATACAGAGAAAAATGTACCCCCAGCCTCCGTTTACCCAGCTATGCTACTGTGCAAGACCTTGTTTCAAAACACAAAGTCCTAAGGGTGATATTGAAAATGAAGTGTTTCCATTACTATTAACGTGTGTGTGTGTGTGTGTGTGTGTGTGTTCTGGGGATTGAACTCAGGGCCTCGCGCTTGCCAGGCAGGTGCTGTGCTGCTGAGCTATATCCCCGGCCATATTAACATATTTTTTATTTAGTTTTATGGGTTTATTTTGAGAAGCAGTCTCATTTCATTGTCTTGTGCAGGCTGATCTTTTCCTCTTGCATCAGTCTCCTAGGCATGTAAGACCACGTAGGTGCGGCCTACCACCTCACCCTGCTTTTAAACTGTTTTTAAACTTGTGCTTTCTGTAGTATCAAAAGTTAAAGATACATTGAAAGCACACTTTTATTATAAATATATCTTTTTTAAACAGATGGTGTAGGGCTAGGGATGTTGCTCAGCAGCACAGGCACCTGCCTGGCAAGTGCAAGATCCTGAGTTTGATTCATTAACACAAATGAGGACTAGCTGAGCCTAGTTTGGGTCTATGTCCAAGAAAGAGGGGTTAAATATTTTTGTGGGCATGGTGGATACACCTATAGTTCCAGCACATGGGAGGCTGAGGCAGAAGGAGTGCCAAGAGTTCAAGGCCAGCCTGAACTATACAGGAGACCCTGTCTCCAAAATAAATAAATAAGTAAATACATTAAAAATAACCGTATTTTTTCCTATGGTTTTTTCCTACCCTCATCCTTTTCCCACCATCCTGGAACCTTGATAAACTGTTAACCTTAGCTTAGCACTTGGATTTTCCCCTTGAAGAGAATTAGTAAATTGTCCCCTGGGATTTGATTTTAGCCTGCTTCTAATAGCTATGCTGACAAGGGGTTTTGTTTGTTTGTTTGTTTTTGGTGCAGGAGAAGGCAAACATTGCTTGTGAACACGTGGCTTTTACTAAGGTTTCTTAACCCTTCCCTTTGAAAACTAGGATTGCTGGCACATGTCAATGGGAGGAAACCTAGCTCATCTTTCAAATACTGGGCATAGAGTCCTTCATTTGGTCCATGAATACTTAATGACTGTCTCTGTGCCTGATTGTAAGTGAATACAATGCATGAATAAAAACATTTCCTGGTATAAAATGTGTGCCAGTAAACTGAAAGGAGTATGCATGTACATGGTAATGCAATGGTTCACTTATGTAATCAATATTAAAATTATATGTATCTTTTAAAGCTCAAAAATTTACCATCGGGCATTTTCATGAGGGAAAAAGATAAAGAGGAAAGCCTTACAGATTTTCATTTAGTAAACAGAGCGTCCGCGGGAAGCCGGGCGTTAGATATGCACAAAGGGACCTCTAGTGGCTGAACTGAAAAGTTTTGCCTAGTTTACATAGTTGATCCACTTGGTTGTTACCTGAAAAATGCGTTGTGGATTAAAAGTAGTTTCGATTTCTCACTGAAATTGAATAGCGCCATCTTTCATTCTTACAAATGTGCTGCCTAGATGAGTAAAGTCTGCTGCTAGCTTACATGTGAAGAGAGAAAGCGAATCCTTGCTGTCTGGTGTTACTAACATTTTTTGTCTTCTTTTAAAAGAACCAGATAAAGTGGAAGGGAAGAGATAACTGAGGAACAAGAACATTTCTAGATTTTTCACTTTCCCAAAATGGTTCAGTTGCCCATCTTAGGAACTGAAGTGTTGCCATATGAAGACGGGGGCACTGCAGCAGGGAGACAAGCCCAGCTCGGTGTCATCGCCCAGGTGGCCGCCGTGCCCGGGTTACCTTTGCTTGAGGCTAGTCACCACCCGGCTATTTCTACGTCACGTGACAGCTCCTCTAATCCTTTATTTATTTATTGGTACCAGGGATCGAACTCATGACCTCACGCTTGCCAGGCAGGCTCTTGTGCCGCAGAGCTAAACTCCTAGCCCTTCTAATATGCAATTTAAATGTTGAGATTTCCACGCTAACTACTGATCATACACATGTAAAAAGAACATCTGTAAAGCGCAGTTCCTTAGTGTAATTTCCATATGAAGATTTCACGGCATTCCAGCCTCAGGCCCTGGAGAAGAAAGAGGAACATTTTCCTTTTTACTTCCGCCCTTTCTCCTATCCCTTCAATCTCCTACCCCGTTGGGTCCCTGTCGATGTTTTAAAGGGAGGGGGGGTGCTGGAAGGCGACTACATCAAAGTGATGTCATTGGTGACTCCCAAGATGGTTTCCATGACGACTATCAGACGTATTACCCTATAGTAAAAGGCTCTAACCAGCTTTCACTCAAGGGTTTCCTACCAGGGAATTAGCCACAGACTACGGTGTACTGACAGCTAGTAAGACGCCTGACTTCAAGTTTCCAGCACCAACACTTGAAACAAACTCAACACGCTAGTCTTATGCCGGTGGGAAGGAGACCGTGGAGCCTCACGGGTGATAAGGTGAACAACGCCCGCCCTTCGAAGATTTTGAGAGCTCATTGGCTGGCGGGGTCATCACTCAGTGACGTCACGAAAGAGGGGGCGAGCGATGGAGCCATAGAGTCTTGGCTTCCAGTAGAGTTAGCTTGTGGGTGCTAGCCGAATCGGGAAGGAAGTGGGAGGCGCGCGGAGGCCGTTCCGGGGGCCCCAAGTCTTCCGCTGTTACGGGCTGGTCCGCGCCTGCGTGGTCGTCTTCGGGATCCGCTCCTTCGGCTTCCAGTTCCTCTCCGCAGCGCCACGATAGCCTGGCGGCTTCCAGTTCCCACCACGCTCTCTTCAGCCCTCGATTCACCCCACGCCCGACCCCTCAACTCGGAAGCTCAGTGTCCATCCCCCCTCCTCCCGCACTTCACCTCCGAATTTCCCTCCCGCGGCCTGCGCACTCCTGCGCCTCTTCATTCCCAACACCCCGGATCCCCAACATAGGGTCACCGTGCCGGTTCCTGTCCCATCCTGCATTCTCCTCCCCAACCAAACCCTTGGAGCCCCGCCACAGCGGCCCGTCCCACCCCACGCGCGCCAAAGCCGCTGGCCAAGGAGCGAGGATGAGCTCGGCACCGGCGTGGTGACCATCCTCCCGCAAAGGTGATTCAGGAGCCTGGCCCGGAGCAGAGTCGCCGTCGCGCAGGTCCGGTCTCCCCCAGCGAAGCGCCGTGCAGAGCCTTAGTTCGGTGGTGGAGGTTTGTAGCCAGGCGGCACCCAGTCTGAGATTCAGGGCTAAGGCGCCTCGCCACCGCTAGCAGAGAGCGCCAGAGATTGAACCTTTGCACTGGGCCTACATCCCCAGCCCTTTTTATTTTCGTTTATCTTATTTTTCATAAGAGAATCTAGCTACATCTCTAATTTGCCTAGGCTGAGTTGGAATTCGTCATCCTCCAGCCCCAGCCTCACACCGCGCTGGGATTTATAGGCCTGCACCACTACTCGGGTTTGAGTAACCGTATTTAAAGGTACAAGATAGGCGTGGTGGCACACTCCGGGAATCCCAGCCCATGGGAAGTTGAGACAGGAAGATCACTGCGAGTTCCCGGCCAGTCTGGGCAACGTACAGAAAGATTGTGTGTGTGTGTGTGTGTATATATATATATATTTTCAGCAACTTTGGGGTTCTGGAGAGTTGCTAGCTCTAGAAACTCTTACCTGTACTCCAACCATTAGTAGGCACCATGTATCTTTATTGCTCCATAAATGAGATCAGTGAGTACCTTCGGGCTTCAGGATTTGTGGTAGCTTGGCCAAGTACGGAAAAAGCTAACTGAAAACAAATCCAAGATATTTGTTTTCTACTTATATTTTTAGGTGACAGGTAACAGTGTCTTTCTCATCCTCCTAAATATTGGACAACTGTTCAAGTTAGATTACTAGATACTATGAATCAGAAATAAAAATGTCTTTGGAGACCATGGTATCATCATGAACATCATTATCTTATGGACCATTTCTATGTGTTGGAATCCCCAAGTACCATTCTCAAATCCAGAGGTAAAAAAAAAATTATTTATGATTGTTGAAAATTTTTCATGAGATTGTACACTTTGAATATTCAAATTTTTCTACCTGTTAGGCAGTGAAATCCTGATCTTTTAACTGATTTTTGAAAATACTAAATTGTTTACCTTTTTGCCTAGGTCTTTATGTTGATTAGTTAAGACAAAAATAAATATGGCCTTCCACAGTTGTAATTCAGTCTTGGCAATAGCCCGCACGAGGTAAGTGTCAGAATCCCCCATATATATGAACCTCATTTTTCCTGAAGGAATATATATAATATATATATATTATATATATTACATACATATTGACTTAGAATCTGCTTAAAACTTTGCTGGTTTTAAACTATATTGGTTCTTAGGAAG
This sequence comes from Dolichotis patagonum, assembly GCA_004027295.1. NCBI lineage: Eukaryota > Metazoa > Chordata > Mammalia > Rodentia > Caviidae > Dolichotis > Dolichotis patagonum. The sequence continues at coordinate 7,370 of PVJX010017283.1, read as the reverse complement.
CTAATATTTGACTGTATTTAAAATTGCCTAAAATTTCCTATATGCTTTATTTTTTGTTTATTTTTGTCTTTTTGAGGCAGGGTCTCGCTATGCAGTTCAGGCTGGCCATGAGCTTACTTTGTAGCCCAGGCTGGTCTTGAACTTTCAATGATCCTCCTGCCTCAGCTTCCCAAGTGCTGGGACTACGCCTGGCTCCTATATGCTTTAGAATTCAGGCTGGGTAATTTTCTAGATGTGTGGTACAGATGGGATAGAAGATTTAATGGTTTTAGAGTGACACCGATGAATGTCACATGAGGCCCTTAGAAGGAAAATGGCTAGTGAGTGAGCCAGTCCTAGGGCATATTCCTGTCCCATTAAGGTCTATTAGCACTTATTTATACATTCAGAAGACTATTCCCTGAGGACTTACTCTGCCAGATTCATTGTACGTTCTCCTTTGGGGCCAAATAGTGCTTTTATTCTGGCATGCTTTAAAAGTAGGATGTAAGAATGGAAAAAAAAAATCTTTTTGCCAAAATAAATCTCTTTGCCAGTAACTTTTTTGGCCTAGATTTTTAATTTTTATTTGCAATTTGTTACACCAGTTTAAATGAAGGTTGTGGACTGTTGCAGTACTAGAATGTAGAGCTCCTTGGCTAGGGTGCTGAGTTCTTATTCCTAGTGTTCTTGAGGAATTTTAAGGGGAAGCATATTTTGGCTGCAAGTTCTTCTCATTTGATTTTGTTTTTGTTTTTATTTTTTCTTTGTTTTTGTTCTGTGTTTTGGGACAGGATCTCACTATGTAGTTCAGATTGGCCTTGAACTCACCGTTGCCCAGGCTGGCCTCAAACTCATAGTAATCCTCCTGCCTCAGCCTCCTGATTTCTGGGATTGTAGGTGTATACCACCATGGCTGGCTATTCTTCCAGAAAAAGTCTGTATGTAGACACTACATAGACAAAACAGTATTATGTGATTAGTTACTCTCCACAGGACTGTGAAATGTTTCATTAAAACATTCATATAATCAGTAGAATGACTGTAGACACAACTCTGCCACCTAGTTTATCATAGTTGATGGAGTTAATACTATAATCCCTAGTAGAAAGATGTTTGCTAGGTTTTAAAATTAACACCTGGAGGGCCAGAGGTTTAGCTCAGAGGCCAAAGTGCCTGCCTGGCAAGCATGAGGTCATGAGTTCCATCCCTGATACCCTACCCCACCAAAAATAAATAAAATAAAATTAACAGCTGGAAAAAAGATGGATGACTAGAGAATATCTGACTTCTAATATAGCACTTTATTCTTAAGAATTAATGTGGGCCAGGGGTGTAGCTCAATGGGACAAAAATGCTTGCATGGCAAGGGCAAGGCTATGAGTTCAATTCTTGGTACCAAAAAAAAAAAAAAAAAAACGTAATGTGTGCTAGGCATGGTGATAGATGCCTGTAATCCCAGAACTTGGGATGCTGAGGCAGGAGGATCACCACAAGTTTGAGGCCAGCCTGGGCTACATGGTGAGGCCCTGTCTCAATTTAAAAAAAAAAAAAAAAAAGGAAAAGAAAAAGTAGCATCTTACATAGAGCAGATTCAACCATAGAACATACCTGTTTTCAATGGTTATATTTGGGATTGGGAATGTAGCTCAGTGCTTAGCATGTATAAGGCTCAGGGTTTAATCCCCAACATCCCCCCAAAATAATATATATATATATATATATATATATATATATATATATATATATAGTATGTAAATATATATATATATTTACATGTGTATTTGTTCATTAACGAATATTAGCTACTTATAGCCCAAAAAAGATGCTTTTATTTTACTGGACCAAATCTCTATTTCTTTGTTTTTAAATTCGTAGCAGCACATGTTCAACTCTGAGGACTTTGCCCTTTTTTCCAGGTTCCCTAGCCATTTTGTCCAGCCTGGCTGCCCTTCCCCATCCCTTGTGCTTCTTCATTTGCCAGATTTGCACTTAAAAAAGATGTACGTGAAGAGCTGCAGAAGCGAGAAGCCCTGTCACCTCAGTCAGTCGGGCGCAGCAGCACTTTGTGTGGGAACTAGACTTGTGCAAAAGCTTCACACATCGGCTTGCTGGTTACAGCAGGGCTCTGGGGAACCTCAGCCAGAGGAAAGCCCAGGAAAACCCAAGGGGACAAGCCCTCAGCCTGCGGAAGACACTGGAAAAAAGATCAAAGGAGGAAAGCAATCTTACAGACAAAAAATTGTGGCTGAATTTAAATATTATTACAATGGATTCTACTTACTTTGGAATGATACCAAAGTTGCTGCCAGGATGGTCTGGAGGCTGCTGCATGGACAGGTGCTGACCCGGAGAGAGAGACGAAGGGTAGGTGAGAATGAAATTAAAGATGCACTGTCTGGGAAGCTGGATGTGGTGGCTTCTGCCTATAATCCCAGCATCTGAGAGGCAGAGGTGGGAAGATCATGAGTTCAAGAGAAGCCTGCACTACATAGAGAATTTAAGTACAGCCTGGACTGTTTCAAGAGACCTTGTCTCAAAATAAGTAGATGAATAAAAATAAATGTGGTAACCAAGGTTTAAACTCCATGTTTGTCTTTTTTTTTCCTCCCTCCCCCTTTTTTTTTCCATGTTTGTCTTTTTTTTTTTTTTTTTTTGGTACTGGGGATTGAACTCACGACCTTGTGCTTACCAGGCAAGCACTTAAGCCACTGAGCTAAATTCCCAGCCCTCCATGTTTGTCTTAAAAAAAACACCAATAGTGGCACACACCCAGCTATTCCAGAAGCTGAGGCAGGCGGATTACAAAGCAGAAGCCAGCTGGGCTCTTTGGGAAAGCCCTGCTTCAGAGTAAAAACAAAGCTGGGGAAGTAGCTGAGTGGTAGAGTGCTCGCCTACCATCCACAAATCCCTATGTTCAATCCCCTGGACTGAAAAAATAATAAAATAAAATATCGCTTTCCCAGCATGCTCAGGACCCTGGATTTGATCCTCAGCAGCCTGCTGCCCTAAAGTAGCTACTGGTGAGGACCAAACATGGTTTTTTTGTTTTGTTTTTTATTTTGTGTAATGCTGAGGATGATCTTGGGCCTTGCTCATGCTGAGTTCTACACAGCAATACCTAGACTCAAGAGCAATGCTTATTACCTATAGATTGATCATATATAGAGAGAGGGTATATGTGTATGTATACAGAGAGACACAGGAAGAGTTTTGCTGTATAGTTTGCACTGGATTTGAATTCACTATGTAGTCCATACTGACCTTGATTTGTGGTCATTCTCTTGCCTCAGCTTCCTGAATGCTGGGACTATAGGAATACACCGCCAGGCAATTATATTTTTTAAGTCTCTCCAAAGAGTTGAGAGGCTTCAGATTTAATGTGCATCATAAATACAAAGCTGTTAATATATATTAAGCTTATATGTGTTTTTTATGTTTTTGTTTTGTTTTGTTTTGTTTTTGATGCCAGGGATTGAACTCATGACCTTGCACTTGCCAGGCAGGCACTGAGCTATATCCACAGCCTATGTGTTTTTTAAAAAGCAATTTTTAGCCAGGCATGGTGGTACATGCCTGTAATCCTAGCTCTTGGAAGACTGAGGCAGGAGGACTGCTGCAAGTTTGAGGCAACCTGGGCTGCAAAGTGAGTTCAAGGTCAGCCTAAACTGGGTAGTAAAATTCTGTCTCAAAAACACAAAAAAACCCAAAAAACAAAAACCCCACAAAACAAACAACCACAAGAACAATTTTTAAAGCCACATAGAGTGGCACGCACGTGTTGTCCCTGGTCCTATAGGCAGGTGGAGGCTGCCCAATCAGGTGAGCAGAGGTGTTTGGGACCAGCCTGGGCAATACAATGAGACCATCTCATACTCTGTTACTTAAGTGGGGCCCTTCATTCAAACGGATGCTAAGAGATGGTAGTGTATTTTGACTGTCATAGATTTCCTTGAAGATACCCCATAAATAGTACTTCAGAGACATGGTGAAGAGAAAAACCCCACCTTTTCATTTTATAAACCCATTTTGGGTTTAGACATTTTAAGAACCAAAGCAGGCATTTTTTGTTTGTTTGTTCTTGTGTGTCTTAAAATAATTATTGTTTATGCATTTAATTCTTCAGCTGTTGAGAACCTGTGTTGATTTCTTCCGTTTGGTTCCATTCATGATATTCATAATTGTACCCTTCATGGAATTCTTGATACCAGTGTTTTTGAAACTCTTTCCAGATATGTTGCCATCAACTTTTGAAAGTGAATCAAAAAAGGTATGCAGAATTTAAAAAAAGTTTTTAAAGTTAATAGACATTCTTCTTCAGTCCAATTTTAAATTCACAGAAACTTTTAGGCAGAAAATACAGAGTTCCCATATACCACTCCTATCTCCCACACCCGATTTTCCCTGTGATTAACATCTTGTGTCAGTATGGTACATTTGTTACCACTAAAGAACCAATACTATTATCAGCTCACTATTGACATTTGGGCTTATTCTTTGTGGTTTTATAAGGTATAACATCACAGATCTGTCTCATGAGTCTCATACAGAGCGGTTTGTCTCTGTGCTCTGCTTGTTCGTGCTTCTGTTTTGCTCCTCAACCGCAACAGCTGCTCTTTTTACTGTTAACTAGTTTCTCCTTTTCTAGAATGTCATGGAGTTGGAATCATACCTATGTGATGTTCTCACACTGGCTTCTTTCATTTATCAATAAAGCTCCTCCCAGTCTTTGCATATATTTAAACCACTAAATAATGATTGTATGCATGGATGTACCGAACCACAGCTTATTTCTTCATTCACCTTTGGAAAATGGGTTGCTTTCAATTTTGGGCACTTTTGAATAAAACTGCTATAAAGGTCTTCAGGCTTTTGTGTGGAGGTGAGCTTGCAATTCATACAGACAAGTGCATACCCAGGAGAGTGACTGTTAGATCCCACAGCAGACAATGCTTAACATTGCTGAGACGGTAAGACACTGCTGAGCTTGGGAGAAGGGAAGGTAAAAGTCCATGGGGAGGAGAAAAAGGCTGGAAGGCTGGGGAGTGGCTGCCAGCAGCTGCAGAGACCTAGAAGGAAACAGAGTGGCAGTGCCGGGCTCAGAGTTGCGGGGCTTCAAAGTTGCGTGGCCTCACTGCCCAGGTAACCACTGCTGCTCACTGGTCAGACCCTGCAGATGCACAATGGCCAGAAAACAGGAAAGTGTTGCTAGCGTTATATGGACATGGACTCTGGGACTGCTAACAGTTGTGATCTTGGGGGACCAGCAAGGTAATAGACAAGGCCAAGGTTAAGTTCTGTTGTCAGGATATACCACGGTTTATTTACCCATCATCCACTGGATGTACAGCATGTTGGTTACTTCCAAGTTATTTGTTTTGGTTTTGTTTGTTTGTGTTTGTTCTTTGTTTTTTGTCTTTTTGAGACAGGGTCTCACTATGCAGTTCAGGCTGGCCTTGAACTCGCTTTGTAGCTCAGCCTGGCTTTAGACTCATGGCTATCCTCCGCCTCAGTCTCCTCCTGAATGCTGGGATTCCAGGCATGCACCACTGCATCTGGGTGCTTCTAAGTTTTAACAGTTACACTGTGAATGAATCTGTTGTAAACATGTATGTGTGGGAGGTTTCTTTTCAAATGAATATTTTTATCTCTACAAATAGAACAGTGATTGCTGGATCTGAAAGAAAAAAAAAAAAAAGACAGGAAATTGTCAGTGTCTCTTCCAAAGTGGCTCTGCCATTCTTCATTCCCACCAGCAATCTTGTTCCACATCCTCCCTAGCAATTAATGTTGCCAGTATTCTGCAGATTAACCACTCTAATAGGTGTGTCCTGGTATGGCCTTGTTTTAATTTGCAATTCCCAGATGGTATATGGTGTTTAGCGTCTTTCCACATGCTTATTTGCCATCTAATGTTTTCTTTGGGAAGGTATCTGTTTAAATTTCTTTAGTTGGGGGCTGGGGATTTAGCTCAGTGGCTTAAGCGCCTGCCAGGCAAGTACAAGGTCATGAGTTCAATCCCTGGTACCAAAAAAAAAAAAAAAAATTCTTTAGTTGATTGTTTTGATTTATTGTTATTTTGAGGATGTTTTTTGTGTATTTTGGATGAAAGTCATTTATCAGATATATTTTGCAAATAACTCTCCTAGTTTATGACTTATCTTTTTATTCATTAAGGAGTGTCTTTCACGGTGCAAACACTTGTAATGAAACCCAACTATGCAATTTTTTTTTCTCTCATTCTTGCACTTTAGGCATTGCAGCTGAAAGGTTGTCAAACCCAAGGTCACTTTCCCTTTTTTCTTGTTTTCTTCTAGGAGTTTTACAGTTTTACATTTTATAGTTAGGCTTATGATCTATTTAGAGTTAGTTTTTGTAAAGGGTGTAATGTCAGAGTCTAAATTTTTTTGGTACATGACTACTCAGTTTTGCCAGCACCATTTATTGAAAAAGACTAACCCTTTTCCACTCAAGTTTAACTATGAAACAAAACAAGAGAAAACAAAACACCATTGTTAGTGCAGTGACTAATTAGACAGTAGGTGTGCTTTACTGAGCCAAACAGCCCCTTCCGCACTTGTGCACAGTCCCTGAAAAGAGGGCGCCTGGGTGGCCTCTGTGAAGAGGGCCAGCTGGCAAACAGGCCTTTTCCTTTTTTCTCTTCTGTGTCATTCTACTAGACAGTACTGTAACAGTCTGACTAAAATGCCTGTAGAGGACAAAGAGGACAGCTTTTCAGTCAGTAAGACTGGAAAGTGTTTCAGGGAAGAGGTAACTTTGGGACCGAGACTTAGAAAGTGAATGGAATTTTACCAGTCTGTGAAAGGTGCTCTGGATTAAAAAAAAGTAACAGTCAAAATGGCATGATGACGTAAGAGAGTGTGACAGTCCAGCCCTACTAATTGGCTCTTCGTGCTTGGAGTTGGGAATTGGGAGTAAAAGGGGATGAACAACAGGAGAAGACAACTTAAAAAATAGACTGACAGTGTCCTGTTTCTGTCTACCCCCTGGTATCCTGACTGTGGTTTTGATTTTTTTTTTTTTTTTTTTTTTTTTGGGTACCGGGGATCAAACTCACAACCTTGTGCTTGCCAAGCAGGCACTTATGCTGCTGAGCTAAATCCCCACCCCATGGTTTTGAAAATGCCACCAAACTGCACTTTTGATGGTGTACAAGGATTAAAAACACTGGTTACTCTTGAGAGTAAACATTTAATTCTTTTTTTTTTTTTTTTGGTACCGGGGATTGAACTCATGACCTCACGTTTGCCAGGCAGGCGCTTAAGCCACTGAGCTAAACCCCCGGCCCTTTAATTCTCTTTTGTGTAATGCTTTTTTATATCTGTTATATCACTTAAGTTTCTATATTGTATTTAATTTTGACATTTTGC